>JAFVLL020011182.1:0-70706 GCA_021397915.2 Tor tambroides
TGTTTTTTTTTTTTTTTTTTTTTTTTTTTTTGGCCAAGGACCATCATGCAGGGACTACGAGCAGCCAGTGGCCCATTGGTTTGTCTCCTGTATTGACAGCGTAACCCACCCAATCACAGTGCGCTATAGACGGAGCGATGAAGTATTTTGTTCCGCCTATATAAAGATTGCTTCATCCCAACTTCTTCCTCGTCGGCTTTTCCCACGGTTTCGCAGCAGCTTTATCAAGAACAGGCTTGCGGTGAGTGATGCGGCGTAAAGAGCCAGGCAGGAGGAGGAGAGGAGAGCAGCTGAATCGGTAAAGTGCTTGATAGGGACTCGCAACAGAGGCAGGCATCTATCCTGTGCGCGCGCGCCATTAGTGCAGAATAGGCAAACACTTTTTAATAAAACGTAAATTCGTCCACCGCGATTTTTTTGGCCAAGTCAAGTGTGTTCATAGAGGTTTCCATGGGCCAATGCGAATAAATCTAGATTTAAATTCGAAAAGATACGATATTGTCAGACCTGACGTTTTTATTATCCAAAACAACTAGATGCAATGATACATATCTACACTACCAGTCAAAAGTTATTGAACAGTAAGATTTTGAATGTTTTTTTTAAAGAATTCTCTTCTGCTCACCAAGCCTGCATTTATTTTATCCAAAATTCAGCAAAAACAGTAATATTGTGAAATATTTTTACTATTTAAAATAACTGTTTTCTATTTGAATATATTTTAAAATGTAATTTATTCCTGTGATCAAAGCTGAATTTTCAGCATCATTACTCCAGTCTTCAGTGTCACATGATCCTTCAGAAATCATTCTAATATGCTGATTTGCTGCTCAAGAAATATTTATTATTATTATTATTATTATTATTATTATTATTATTTATTATCATTATTATTATTATCAATATTTAAAACAGTCGAGTACTCCCCCCCTGGATTCTTTGATGAATAGAAAGATCCAAAGATCAGCGTTTATCTGAAATAAAAAAGCTTTTGTAACATTATACAATATACCATTCAAAAGATTGAAGTCAGTATCATTTTTGTTTTGTTTTTTGGGAAAGAAATTATAGAAATTAATACTTTTATTTAGCAAGGATGCTTTAAATTGATAAAAAATGATGATAAAGACATTTATAATGTTACAAAAGATTTCTATTTCAGATAAATGCCGTTCTTCTGAACTTTTTATTCATCAAAGAAACCTGTAATATAATAATAATAAATGCTGAGCAGCAAATCAGAATATTTGAATGATTTCTGAACGATCATGTGACTGGAGTAATGATGCTGAAAATTCAGCTTTGATCACAGGAATAAATTACATTTTAAAATATATTCAAATAGAAAACAGTTATTTTAAATAGTACAAATATTTCACAATATTACTGTTTTTGCTGTATTTTGGATCAAATAAATGCAGGCTTGGTGAGCAGAAGAGACTTCTTTAAAAAAATAATTAAAAATCTTACTGTTCAAAAACTTTTGAATGGTAGTGTATATCATATATATATATATATATATATATATATGTGTGTGTGTGTGTGTGTGTGTGTGTGATGGTGGGCCGCCTGGACCAAAAATTACCAGGGCCGATTTTTTGTCCCACTCCAACCCTGTTTGTGTATAAAGTTGGGTATCAATAGGTGTGTTCGACTTAAAGCGGCGCTGCGCAGAATGATCATTGTATGACATCAAAGTACAGCGAGAGCGATAAGAGCTGCTCTCCTTATGCATGGATCCTTATGCTTTCGAATCGCTCTCGCGGTACTTTGATGTCATACAATGATCATTCTGCGCAGAGCCGCTTCAAGTCGAATACACCTATTTTTTCCTGTTCCGTCCCAGTCACGTGATTAATAGTGATTTGACAGAATAACATGACAGAATAACACAGCGGATATCGCATTTTGCGTAAAATTAAAAATGGACTTTTCAATACCGACCAGATACAATGCTGATTTTAGCAGAAACTAATTTTTATTTATTTATTTATTTATTTTTTAAAATGGAGATTATCACGTTTTGGAACCAAACTCTTCAAATTTTCTCTCATCCTGCCTTCATTAGTTAGAGTGTGTGACGTAAGGAAGAACATGTACGCACTTCTACTTCATACACACTTTTATCGAAAAGCCACACATACACATACAAAAATATAGACATATGTATAAAACATATTTTTTTTATAACAAAAGCCTTATAGACATTGTAATCAAATCTATTTCATGCATGTATTAGGCTGTGTACTTTGGTGAAAGTTTTTCATTTCTAAAACACCCAGACACTGTTACAATGTTTTCATCAGAACATCATTGCTTAATTCATCAACAATTTAACACCCATTACCTGCCAAAGGCAGCGTGTTAAGCCGCAGCTGCGCGCATTTTCCGGCGGATTTGCGAGCGTTTAATGGAAATTACGCACTTTGAGGAAAGACGGAACCATTTGTAATCGTCACAACAAAAGACTGACCATGCAGTAGAACTGTACACTCATCCTGTAATTGCAGGCTTCCCCAAAGAACTTCAATGCTTTGGCCAGGCCACAAATGAGAGGTTTAAACACTTCCAACATCAAACAAAGAAGGTCTACAAGAGCTCCCATCAGGACTTTCAAAGGAATATGTGTCATTTTTAACATGTTGAAGCCTCTGGCTCTCATAGCTCATGATACATCAGAGAAATGCCAAGCGCTGATTTCCTGAGAAATAGAAAGTGTGAACAATGCATCTTTAATCCTCTGCCAGTCTCATTCCAGGCGTGTGTGTGTGTGTGTGTGTGTGTGTTATTCACTGCAATCAGATAACAGTCTTTCCACTGAACAGCCACAATGAACCGATGTGATAAAGAAGAAACAGGAAACTTTCTCATATTCTTACATGTAGTGGAACAAATAAGTCAACAATAGAAACAACCATTACGTATAATATCATAAATGTCTTTTAAAAACATGCACTCACAAGAGCAAAGCAAAACAAAATAATAATAATAATTATCATCGTTATCATCATTTTTTATTATAGTGGTTATTAAGCATTATTTATCAATTAAAGCATAATTTATAGTTCCTGAATTAAAACTGAACAACGCTTAAAATAAAACAGTGCAGGTGAGATTACAGAGAAACTGTGTTACTGGCGCCACCTGTTGATTAGAGTATTACATCACGCTTTTTTACATTCTACATATCGAAACACTAGCAAAACCCCCACTAGCAAAGACCCAGCTAAAATAAATATCTAAATAAAAATTATAATAAATAAGTAAAAAAATAAATAAAAAAATAAAATAAAAAAATAAATAAATAAAGTGCTCAGTCTCTGTGGTTTTATTTTAAAGAGGTATTTCTATTTGATCTAACCTTACATTAGTTTAATTATTCATTTACTTTTTTGGTGTAACAATGTACACTGAAAACAATTTGGTGTAGGATTTAATTTAAACAACTGTAACTCAAAAATTGCTAGTGAATTTCACAAATAATTTCAAAGAAATGCCAGCCTAGAATTAAACATGACATTTTGATGTACAAAGAATTAAATTGTATTTTCTTGCAAAACGAGCTCCAATAGGCCTAATGTTTTTTACTGCTTCAAAAAAATCTGTTTCAACCAGTGTTATTTAAAATAATAATAATAATAATAATAATAATTTAAAAATAAATTTTTAGTTATTTTACATTCAAGTTAAACTAAATGTTGCAAGTTAAACTAAATGAAACATTGTTGCAATGGCAACTAAGTTGTTTAAATTACATTTCACTTAATGTTTATTGTATTTAAAGTAACAAAAATATATATTTTTATATTTTTAGTTTTAGTTTTACCACGATAACCCTGGTTTTTACTGTGTAGTTAGGTAGATTCAGTCTAATAATAATAATAATAATAATAATAATAATAATAATAATACATTTTAACAGTGAATTTAGGTATACAGTATAAATCCAGTTGCATTTGTTAGTGAAAATTGCACTAAAATGTTGCAATGACAAAATATTGCACTAAATTAAAAGTTCAGATGTAACAAATAAGTTACAATACTGATGTTGTAATACTGGTAGCACTAATATAAACGTTTTATAATATACATTACAAAAAAGTAACAGTTTTTAAATATGCTGATGGTTGTATTTTTTCTTTAATCTCAGTATTCCTATCAATGTTGTATAAGGGAGTTTTATGCATAATAGTAACCTTAGAATGTGATCAAACAGTTTAAAATACCTGGGCTAAGATATATAATATTTTTATGACTGCAGAAATATGTTAATTCAGTACACACATTATCCCACCGGTCATAATTGTGACCGACCATAAAATACAATTTTCCACACACTTTTACAAAAAAAAAAAAGAAAAAAAAAAAGAAAAAGTAAATAAAATAAATAAATTATAATAATAATTTTTGATTATTTCAAATGGTTACTAATGACAGATCATTTGGATATTTTCATGTCTGGGAAAAATTTGGGATTAAACGGGTTAAACTAATCAGCGAATGTTTAGGACATCATTAACTATAAATGAAGATAATTCTAAATAAAGAATAAAAAAATATAAATAGGCTAACATTAAAATAACCATTAAATGTATTAAATTAAAAATATGACGGTAGTTAAAATACTACGCAAACTGATTTTAAAATGATGACTCTATACATATCTCTAGCAGAAATGGGATCTTTCATATAATAATTCAGTCTCTTTTAGTTAAGGAGGAATGTAGTTCTAACGAATTACCATCTGGAACAGTAATGAATTATAGCCACAAGAAGGCAGTATCACACAAAAAACTACCACAGCTCTGTAACATGCCTGGGCCCGTAGGACTTTGAATTGAAACCACAGCAGCTACAAAACAATATTAATGTCACATTATGTATCCAATAAATTTAGATTTTACTGTTAAATGAGAATGTATGCATAGGCTACCAATTTAAAATAAAAAAACAGTAAAAATGGTGATTTGAATGATTTTTGATGCATTAGCTCTGCAAAGCCGAATATATGCTTGACTGACTAAATAAAAAAGCACTTATTTATTTATTTCAATTTAATTTTAATAAAACTACCAGACCAGACACTGACATCGGACAGAATGTCCCGGATCTCAAGAACGGTTTGCATGTCTCTCAAAAGACTCTATGGAATTTGACTACATGCCACGACTCTACACATCAGGTATGTGACAAACTGATGTCTTCCGGCTGAAGTTCACACATGGAGGAGCACGTTTACCGTCAAACAGCGCGTTCAGGTGCACAGCATTTGCACATTTTACCGACAAAATATAACGAGCAGCAGTAAACAGGTCGTCTCATCCTCTATTCCTCGTTTACATTTCTAGGCCAGTGGCTGATAAAGGTTATTCGGGTGCTACTTCTCCGTACCACGCCTTGCCCTAAAGAGGGCACACAAGTGAAAGCCGCAGGGTTGATCAGAGCGGCAGATAAACACCTCCAGCCTCTTTCACCAAAGCCACTCTGAATCAGAAAAGAGCGAACTGATGAGATCAAAATGTCTCCAGCAGTACAGAGATTTTTAACCATGGTCAAACACGCGCTACATTTACAAATCAATTATTGTTTATGCACTTAAGATTCAAAACAGCCACGTCTGGCCTTCCACATACACGATTATGTATTAAAATATTACGGAACGGTTCTCTGCAGCAGCTTTGGTTCAGCACAGAAAGATTTTCTCGTCAAGAAATAGTTTAAGCTTCTCAAGTTAGCTAGATGGTTCAAAAGTCACATACGGTACATTACAGCTTCTTCACATAGCCTAAGCTGTTCTTTAAAGTGCTAGTATAGTTTTTTCATTCTACTAGAATTTGTTGTGAAACTCAAGACAGTTCTTTAAACAATTCTAATACGAACCTTTATTTTTAAGAGTGTCATTCACTTAAAAAGCATGCAGCCTATGACTCTTAAAAAAATCTTCGTGTGATGCAACCTAATGTTGATTCAGACATATTAAATAACATAATGACATTGAAACTGACATTTTTTAGAATTAAAACGATGAAGAGTGTTTAAAATATATTTATACTTCCGTCTTTACTCTATTTTAATGTAGTTTTTTAATGCAGCGAGAAAACATGCGTCATTCTGTTGTACTAACTTGCACAGACGCTCGACCTACTTCACTTCAGCTATGCTAAAATGTCTGCAACATTTCGCATCTTCATTATCACTGTAACAGCCAAAACCCCAAATGCTGAAGTTTGGAGACGTTAAGGCGCGAGGCGGAGAACAGCCTTTGCTTCGCCCTCAGGGCTGGAGAGAAAAAAAATAGAGAAGCGAGGAGCCAATAGGAGCCGAGCGTCCACCCATGCGCCCTATAATTCAGAGTTTCTCATACTAGATCCCTGCCATTACCTTCAGTGCTTCAACCGAGGGAGTTAGAGAAAGCAGCCCATCGAGGATTTTGTGTCATAGGCAGCGTCCTGAACTAAATGTCTGCATGTTTTGTTCAAGTCTGCCCTGGAACTAAAGTGGACGATCGTTGTTTTTTCTCCTCTAAAGGATGAGTGGACCGACATATGACAGGAAGTTACCAGGTATTTCAACCGATCTTTCAGGCTCTATGAGTTGCCATCCGACTTCTAAGGACTCTCCGACTCTTCCAGAGTCATCGGCTACAGACATGGGTTATTACAGCAGCCATCACGAGTACTACCAGAGTCCTCCATACCCTCAACAGATGAATTCATATCATCAGTTTAATCTGTCTGGGATGGGGGCATCAGCCGGACCTTACCCCACCAAGACAGAGTACACTTACAATACTTACAGACAATACGGACATTACAACAGAGACCTGCAGACACCACCACAAAGCGCAGGTGAGATATTGAAATATTTATTTGTATTATTTTTAAATATGCCAGAGGAAGGCTATATGCAGTTTTAAATAGGCAGCATTTTTTCTTCATAATATCGGTACAAATTAGGCGTCTTCTAAAGATGATAAAATTGTTTTGAGCGGAAGTTCGCGTTTCTCTTGAGAAAAAAAAGAGTTTTTTTACTTGTTTTGCTGTTCTGAACATTTTACTCTGTTATTATCCCGTTAAAGTCGTTAATTTAAATGACTGTTATAGCCTACATGAAATATATTTAAGCAGGCTAGAAAGTTGCCTCTATCACAAGAGACTTGTGGTCGCTGTAAAACAATTATGACGTTTTTATTGCATCTGTAACGCGATTAATCATTATTACTCGGTGCTGAGTCTAGGCTAGATGTCACGGTATATTTTATTGTTGAAGTAGGCCTACAAATTACAAGACATGCTACAGCCATTCCTACAAACTTAAAGATGATTTAACTATAGCGTATTTATTTCTCAAACTGGCATTTCTTTATCTGACTCTGCCTACCACAGCTGACATACATTTTATTTTACTCATATAATGTCGCTCGTTTAATTTTCAAGAAGCATATTTGTTTCATTTCGAATTTCAGTGACTTTGCGTCACAATCCCAAAATGAAACCAATCGGTTTTAGGTTTTCTTTTAGATTCTGTAACGAACCAACTTTGCCATAACGTTGTCTATAATTTTAATCTTTCCAGTCAAAGAGGAACCAGAGACAGAAGTTCGGATGGTGAACGGAAAGCCCAAGAAAATCCGCAAGCCGCGCACCATTTACTCGAGTTACCAGCTCGCCGCACTGCAGCGCCGCTTCCAGAAGGCGCAGTATCTGGCGCTGCCGGAGAGAGCCGAGCTCGCCGCACAGCTGGGGCTCACGCAGACACAGGTAATACTGGAGCTCAAATTCATTTACAGTTCTGTTAACATAATTACTGGGCTGCCACTTGACATTGCCTTAACAACTTCAAGTGATTTCTATCGCTGACACTGAGCACACTGAGATAAGGATAATAGCAAGCTTATCATGTCATAAAACATTGCTCATGTCAGATGTGTTGAAATGTTATTGCTCATATTTTTTTACCATCGTAATTAATAAATTAATAATTGTTATTTGTTTGCGGTGTTTGCTACAAAATATGTGGAAATCACTTTATTTCGTTATCATTTTTTCAAAAGATATCGCCATAAAAAGTGTTATACAGGCTATTACAAATCGACATCTTATTTTTGGCTGAACATATGTGCACTGTAAAAAAAATATTGTCATCATTATGTTCTAATAGCATCTTTGTTTATATTCATTTAAGAATATTTTCATCTCAGTGTTCTTCTTAAATAATTTAATTCAAAATGTCAGTGTTTATACATTATACAATGACTAATAATTTCGTCTTTACTAAGGATTATATTTATTAGCCCATACAATGTAGCCTAAAGGTATTTTCGTAGTGCAGTCTGTCGAGGCAAACGTCACATATCTAAAAGACTCTTAAACACAAAAGTGTTTGTTATATATTAGTGATCTGTAACAGTATAATTACGTTACATACATAATAAATGGTCAAAAATGATCAGAAGTTAACTGTTGTTAAATCGTCTATTCGGTAGGCCTATTGTCTACTCTAAGGTGAAAATACGTGCTTTGACATGTAAACTTGTAATCTGTATTTTTATCACTGAAATGATCAAACCATGTTGTTTTGTACATATATACAAATAAAAAATAATACATAGGTCTACATTTACCAAGATCTCCCAACATTTTGTTTCTTTGCGGGGGGTTTAAGCCCCTGCTGATCCTCCAAACCTTTTCGTAACCAACTTTCTTTTAAAAATGTGAGACAGTAAATAAATTGGAGTGATTCATTTGGGTGTCATTTACAGTGTCCAAAAGAAAACTGATGTGAATCGTTATGTTTTGAACAGGTCAAAATCTGGTTCCAGAACCGGAGATCCAAGTTCAAGAAACTTTACAAGAACGGCGAGGTTCCGCTGGAGCACAGCCCGAACGCCAGCGACTCCATGGCCTGCAACTCGCCTCCATCCCCGGCTGTTTGGGACAATAACGCTCATTCTAGTCAGGTCAACCGGGGGCAGATCCCCCAGCCACCCCTCAGTTCCACACCCCCCTACATGGAAGATTACAGCAATCACTGGTACCAGCAGGGATCACATTTACAGCATCCCGTGCACCACCCAGGACCACCACAGAGCGTGGGGGCCGTGTATTAACAGACACTGACGGAAGAGTTTAATATAAGAGGGAAAAGACTTTTGAAAAACTCTACATAAATAAGCTGAGAGATGCTCCGCGAGTATCTGGAGTGGAACAGCACACCCGTGTTGACATTTTGTGGACTATTTAAACGCATATATGTCGATATGAATGCTTTGTGTTGAAATATACAGTAGTGTAATATTAATAATAAAAACAATGTTTCAATGTGTCCCGGCTACTCAGAGCTGTTTCATATGCACATAGGTGTAGGTTAAACAATGTAAAGGAAGTTTAGAGTGGTTTTAAATTATTATGTTTTATGACTTCCTTTATTTTCATGTTTTGTTCATTGATAGGTGAATATTAAAAATGTTTTGAAAAACGATTGAACCCCAAATTGTGTCGTTATCAGCCTCGTTGCGCGCGTCAGAGACTCAGGACATAAGTTATATAGACTTGTACAAAATGTTGAAAGCTGTACATATGTGTTTAAATAAAGCAGAACCACTAAATTCGTGTTACTTCGAAAGACAGAGACTGCACGCTGGTGCTAGAACCATTTTATATTCCTGTAAGTAGTTTTATTGTTATTCTGTCAAACTGAATAAATGCGAATTGAAAATATTTCCTCGTTTGCTCTGTTATCTGTCACCGCCTACCTTTATGAGTTGCAAAATCATTTACAAATCTAACGTTTGCAGTGATATCGCACTGTTTGGACTCTTAGGAAAGGGTTAAGTCAGACAGATGTTATTTTGTGATGTGTTTGCATGCATAAGCCTGGTAGGGCTGCGTGCAAAGAGGCTGTAGGACGCGACAGGAGAGCAGACATGTTGGAGTCACTGGATTTTATTAGTATTCTGTTGGCAGATAACAAGATAGACTACAGAGAAGGAGGGGGTGACTACTGAAATAAAGCCTTGAGCTTTCGGGACAGTCGGTCACAACAAGAATCAACAGGGCAAACAAAGGCATCAGACGTAGGCCAAGAAAAACCCCAAGAGGTTCCTACAGGTATATGGAAATTGCAGAGCGGCGGTATTTCAAAGCGCCATTTAACGCGTTCCCTCCCAGATTCCACCTTCCCGCGGTTTTGGTTTCTTTTTCATACCAATGCTTATTATCGGTCTTTAAGACCGTGTAATGACTTTCTGTAATAATGCAAGTTGAATATCCACATAAATAGCCTATAGGCTAACACATTCAAAGTTCCTGTACGTTCGAGTATTTTAACTCGAATTTTACCGTGTACATAAACATTCACGTGCCAAACGAAGCAATAGAATGCGTCCATATTGGTACGTGTTTTGTTTATTTTACGCTTTTGTCTCCTAGACAACAAATTCAATTAGAATGTGAAAAGGTTCGCGCGGTCTCAGGTATGTCTGCTGGGTTGGTGTGTTTCTGGTGGTCTGGAGTTTACCAGCATCAGATGTTTTCTGGAAGAATTTATTTCCTGTAAGTCCTACTGAAAACATGTGTTGTTGATGTTTATTCAAGGAAGTTGGCTTGAAATCGTCCAGCCGATTCCAAAGCATCAACGCAGAAATTAGGTGTGAAAAAATTATATTATCCATCATGAGGCTTTAATACAAAGGCTTTTTAGGTGCCAAAAAAATCAGATGGAATAACACAATTAAAAAGTAAAAATAGACAATGTCCGTTTGGCTCTATGATTTACTCATAACTGACCATTACATTTTTGGGTAACAATTTATAGTAACTTAAAGATTGCAACTTAAAAACGTTACAACCTGTCTTGTACATTCATTTGTGAAACTGGAAATTGGTTTTATGACTTTTCTAATTATTTTAGTGTACATTAATGATCTGTTAACCATCGTACACTAATGTAAAATTGATGGTTAATGTTGATATTATAGTGTAAAGTGTTACAGTGACTAAAATCAGAGATCAAAATTATAAAGACGTCATGCATTTCAAAAACATATAATTAAGCGTATGTAGGACTATTGCACGTGGTGTTCCGTAAATATGATTCATTCGTCTTATATTGTGCTTTTAACGTCTCAGGCAGTTTGTTTACTGTCGGCTTTTTTGTGTTTTTAATTACAACTGTCAATTAAATATAATCAAAAACAGACACATATCAGACATTCAGAAAGCTGTAATTGTTAGTTGTTGTCTGAACACCTTGTGCTTTTATGTAATTTCATTCATTAACCAAGTCTGGCACCTCAGAAAAAGGGACGGTCTTGTCTTGTAAATATATGATGAATGAAATATTAAAAATCTTCTTGTATCATGACTGTGAAAAACAGAAAACAGACTTCATTCAAGTTTGTAGGTCGTGCAACATGCCCTTTGGTTTTACGTGGAATGGGCGCAAAACCATAATTTGAACCACAGAAACCATAAATAATCTGGTTTCATGCAGAAATCATAGGACTAACCGCTAACGCGGTTCATCATTCAACCCCCTTATGCAGGCTGTAACTAATAAACCGTGATTCAACATGAAAAAAGTAGAATTTTCATGATTAGAATCCTAAATAGAACAATATTCATATATTCAAAATGGCCTATGGCCTATAGTATATTATTTGTATTCTTCAGTGGTGTATTTTAGAATATTTGTTTTTAAAGGGGTCCTATTATGCTTTTTAACTTTTTGAATTTTAGTCAGTGTGTAGTGTGTATGTTTGGGCATAAAAAGATCTACAAAGTTACAAATCTCAAAGTCCACTCCAAAGGGAGATATTTCGTTTTTAAAAAATCTCTTTTCAAGAACTACAAGGAACGGTTCGTTTGGACTACAAAGTTGTTTTCATGTATTTGTGACATCACAAAAATAAATCCTGCCTCCGGAAATTCGAATGGTTGGAGAACATTGAGCACTGCACGTTTCAAAATCGAAACCGGTTCGGGTGTTTTTATATCACTGTATTTCTGAAGGAAACCAACTGTCTTCAGAAAATTTTGGATGTCATTTTCATTTCATCTTGCATGTAATGTCTGATAAAGCAGCGTTTGTGAGCAGAGCTCTGCTTTGTGTACAGCGTTACCGGGGAAACCTTGCTCTCTGCCACTACAACAGCGCCTCCTGCTGGCAGAGAATTAATTTGCATATATATACCGCCACAAATAGTGTAACTCTGTGGGACTATGGTATAAATAAATTCAACTGTATAACAGTTTCACTGCAATTCATGTTATAATGTTAGAATTAAAGAACAATAAACATAATACATATTACCGTTGCACTTATCTGTACATAGTAAATGCAGTTATTTTTAAGCTGTTGTTGACATCCTATCTAAAACGTGATTTAGCCAAAAAAACAAAAACAAACAAACAAACAAACAAAAAACAACAACAACAATAACATTACAACTTTGATATGTATTGCAATATCCGTGCATGCAAAGGTTGTGCGCGATCCTCTTGTTCAATATTCTCGAGGTCTGAATTGAAATGGCAATATTGACGAACTTGCTGCTTTGGCAAGGGGCGTGGCAGTACTGAAACACCTTCTAAGCTGTTCGGCAATCACAAAGCACTGGGACAGCTAACCGATCAGAACACATTTCCTTTTTCGGAAGGCGGGCCTTCATCAAACCCGGAACTAATCGAGCCGTTTGTGTCAGGCTAATTACGTGAAAAATAATGCGATTTTCGAACCACCAAGCATGAGAGCATGTTCTAGTACACCCCCAAAACAAAATCAAGACTTTGTAAAAGAGCATAATAGGACCCCTTTAAGCCTTCTTTATTGGTTCTAGTGTTTATGGTTGGTTATTAAAAATGTACTTTCAATATCTTGTGTAAAGTAGGCTATGATTTTGGAAATATCAATGTATCCACTATTCTCTTGGGAATATGAATATGGAGATGGGTAATTTGTGGACACTCACATGGGACCTCCAGGCAAACACAGCAATAGTGTTTCTTTAGGACAAAAGTCTGGGAGAAGCCAAATACCCTCCTTAAAAAATAAAGGTTCTTTATTGCCATTGATGATTCCATGTAGAACCTTTAACATCCATGGAACTTTTCCATTCCACAAAAGGTTCTTTATAGCGGGTTTTTAAAATGTTCTTCACACTAGGAAAAATGCTTCTTTGAGGAACTTTTCACTGAAAGGTTCTTCAAGGAACCAAAAAACAGTTCTTCGAAAACCCCCATTTGGAATTTTATGGAAATAAAGTGGTTCCAGTACTTTAAATATTCAGAGGTGCTTCACACGGAAATCTCCATTCTGTTTAACAGCAACCGTTGCAGCTTCAGTAATAAGAGTCCATCTGCGTGACCAGCACTGTAAATCTTGCGTCCAAAAATACCACTGTGATATCCAAAGCATAGGTGGATGTGGATGCTGATGCTGACAGGGATGAAGAGAAAAAACGTGAGCTGCCACTGTAGTTAGATAAATAGCATGATAGATCGAGATGGTTAAGATGGTTGGTTGGTCAACTGTGAGTCATTTCTGGGCATTTCATAGCTGTGGAATTAGTCATGAAGATCTTATAATACCCGCCTCGCTGTTGCATGCGATTGAGTTACTCTCCTACCTCCAATAGAGAAGAAAGAGTCATATTCACACCTAAAACCTATCAGGCCACTTAGTTCTCCTTAAAACATTATAATCCCGTCATCTGTGTACAATGGCCATAGCTCAAACCCTAAGATATTTTATCCCCTCTAATGTGTTTACCACTTTCATCTGAGGCAGTTATGCCATAGGTCCATAAAGAAACGGCTGCTATCTGTTTGATACAATATTTGCAGTTGTAGTTGGGCCATATGTAACGTATCTGTTTTCCGCTGGGCTTGTTCGTGGTGTGTGGCCTTTAATTACGGGCTATGATCTAGGTGGCGTCGTCTTGGGATGCATCGCTCACTCAGAGAAACCCGTAGCCAAGCTGGGTGTGTGGGCTGACATGGTCACCTCGGCCCCGTGTGCTCTGTCCGTGCCTGAACTGTTGAACTCTAACATGATACCACGATTCAGTGCACCGCAACACCTAAATAAAGATAGGCAGGGCCAATCTTTACGTGTTTGACGAGAAACTGTATCCAAAAAATGGCACCGGAGGCCTCTGGGGTGGTTGAACAGGAGGTCAACTGCGGTTGGGACATGCATGTGTTGCCATGTAAAGACAGAGGGCAGCTGCCTGACACCCGCTCAAAGCCTGGGTCCGCAGGCTTCACTCAGCAGCATCGTTCTGCTCCAAATGTAAATAAGTTCAAATGAGAGAGGTTTTCTTGACAGCTGTGAACCAATGAACTCTCTTTCACCCCGCAAACCGGGGAAGATTTCGAGAACCGGTTTCATCCTTGTCCTTCAACTCTCCTCCAGTCCTCTGAATCCATTCGCCGAAGATTCGTTCTCCACAAATGCTGATACGCTGCAATTAAAACTCGCCAGGCACCTCTAAGTGCTGGAAGTCTCTTTAAACCACTATCAGTCCATCCCATCACCCTTTAGTGCTCTCCCAAATCAGCTCCCCACGTAATTGCCCTGTTTGAAAGCCCCTTTTCTCTGCTTGTCCGACTTGAGCACCCATTATTCTAATCTCGAGATGTAAAATTGCCCTTGTGAGGGCTCGCTACTTCATTCAAAAACACTTGTCTTCTCTTCCCATGACTGTCATCTAAACGGAGCAACATAAATTCCACAAATCAAACCCTGGGATGGGAGTATATAAAGAGGTGCATGTTAAAATCATTCCATACTTTAAGTGCAGAGAAGCATGGGGGATTTTTAAGCGTGGTTTGTCACCTATCGAGGGAGAGCAGGTAAGTGACTTTGGGCTAGTGATTCCGACTAGGTCTGTGGAAATAAGTAAGAAAATACTGATTGTGGGACCGCAGAGTCATCACAGTAAATCTCCCACAGATGTTGCGGAGGCTCATAAATGTGTATTATTGTACATGATATTAAGAGTTTCATGTAGTAAAAGGTTTTGGAAGAATTTTGTCATTGTTGTTCTATGCAGGAGAGTTGCATGTGGCAGGCATTATTGTATCTTATAATTAGCATATAATAAAATCCACTCAGCAATTTAATTTACATTATTGCAGTTTGCGATTGATTAAAACTGATTTGTTCCAAGCTGAAAAAGCCCCACAGTGTGCTGAATTGTGTTGGATCTGAAGAGCTTGAAATGACAGAGATGCTTTGTAATATGCCTGTTTAAACAAGGCTGTTTAGACAAGACCCTGTTGAGTGAGCCAGGTCAAAGTCAGGTCAAGTGGACCCCGCATTCCTCCAGGTGGCATCTTATTACAGTGAATCAGAGCAAAAACGGCATCCTTTTATTTTGTGACGGTTCATGATCTTCATTGATGCGTTTTTGCTTCGCAAAGGCCTAAAACCCATATTTAGACTTAGCATTATATATAGCCTACAAAAAATGTTTATTTTAAGAACTTTTGACTGAACGGTTCTTTGAGGAACCAAAAATGGAACTTCCATTTTTGGATCAAAAAGTGGCGTCACGTTTTTCGACCTCTTTAGACAATAATAATAATAAAAAGAGCATGGATACGAAACCTATCTCCTGGTAAATAACCACGACAGGAATAAGCACACCATAAATCATGGTGAATCACATTAAATGAGCATCAGCGTAATTTGGGACGCAAACATCTTGTTCGCGGTATTTAGATAGTTTAAGCACTGAAATGTACGTTTAATTATGTTTTCTCTCTTGCATTTGATTGAATGTTGTGGTGATTTATCATGGTGGCATCGCGACATCAACTCAATCAGTACATTGAATTATTTTATCATTACTTTGGAAAGAAAGGAGGAAAACACATAAGCTGTGGAATAGCAGATGTTTGCTGATTCGATACAAACGTCTTGAAATTCGAAAACTAACCGCGTGATTACTGAATTGATCAAATTGTATTTCTACTATATTAAGGGTATTTGAATAGAAACACAGACCTCAAAACCCAACTTTTCTGCTTGAGCATCTAATTGTTATTGGTTATTCATAATTCAGCTGTTAGCTCATCTATCCAGCTGTTCACTCAATTTATTTCTGCCAAAAGCAGAACAATTAATTACACTGGCAATATTTCCGAATATTTCCAAAATGAAATTGATTTACATCGGACCCTCTGGACCTGAAAGTTTTGTGTGTGTTTGTGTGTATTTTCGCTTGTGGATACAGCGTACTGATATTTTTGTGATTCTGTAGGAGATAATATTAGAAATGTCTATACAAAACCATAGGATCATTTTAAACAAGTGACTGTTCCATTCATATTTAAAGTAAAATAACAAGCGGACAGAACTCGACGCCTAGGTGACACGATATTTAAAAAAATCTCTTTAAACATTTAAAAAAAAAAAAAAAAAAAAAAAAATCCTAGCAGAGCCGATAAAAACAGATCATCTTACATTCTTGTGCCTTGGTTATAAATAATTCATAAATCTCCACCTCTAGTTTTCCCACACCTGGACAACGGGAAAACGAAAATCTCTAGAACACGGACGATGCGTGAACATCTGTGAATTTATAAGTGATGTATTGATATAATTGGTGTAATTACATATTTTGGCAGCTCGTTTAATCTCAACAGTCTCATTAGTTCTGTGCTATTTTTGCTCAATTTATTCCAGAACGCTAATTTATAGGCCTTCATAAATCTATTTCACTCGCGTTTATTATTAACAATATTATTAAAACTGCGGTTCAAACATGATTGTCATTATTATAGGCCGTTCATATTGTTTTGAATAAGCTACACTGTGCCTTTTCAAAATGAGAACAAACCTTATTACCTCCATTCTACAGTCATCGTAATTTAAATACCAACATTTCTATAGATCATTCATAACATAGCAACACTTTGGTCCTTTGGTAAATCCTTTATTTCAAGCACATTGTAAAAGATCTGAAAAAGTTGAAAAGCTGCTGAAGTGTAATATGGGAGTCAGGGGGAGTAAAACACAGTCCTTTCAAACACACTAAGCAATAAAACACATGAACACCGTAAAGGAAAGCACCTTCACGGGTTAGGCAGGTGTCCACACGGAATGGAGTCTCTCTGGCTCTGTGTTTCCGATTTCAATCACATCATCTGAGGTCTGGGCACAGGATCCTGGTGGTGTGGGGGATAC
Source organism: Tor tambroides (assembly GCA_021397915.2). Taxonomy (NCBI): domain Eukaryota; kingdom Metazoa; phylum Chordata; class Actinopteri; order Cypriniformes; family Cyprinidae; genus Tor; species Tor tambroides. The sequence goes on from JAFVLL020011182.1 coordinate 17,194, forward strand.
CAGTGCCCGTAATTGTTCATATAACTGCTGGGATGCATGGGTGGCACTTTGTTGGCCATAGAGACCTCCCAGAGCTGAGACAGACCCGGAGAGCATGGAGACGATGAGGAGGTGGTGTGAAGCAGCTCCCCTTCAGGTCCACTGGAGCCATGCTTCATGATCTTCTTATACTTGGAGCGCTTGTTTTGAAACCATATTTTCACCTTCAGCAAACAGAACAGAAAAAAAGAACATTAAAATACTTGCAACAACAATGGAGGCCACGTTTTTTTACAATCTATCAAACAGAGCTTTCAAGACATCAGAGGTCTATTTTATGACACCCCTTTTTTATGATGATATTGACACTCTGAAGAATTTGCCAGACAGCTTGAACGCTCTTTGTTAAGATGGACTCAGTGACATTGCTGCGTTTCATTACACATGTACTCAGCAATTGTTCCGCCCTGCCATTTTTATGAAGGCAGTGAAGCATGTGTCTGACAACAACAATCACAGCGTAAAAATATGCTTAGATTTAGCTGAACTCAGATGACTTCCAGAGAGTTTGCTTGGCAGATTTTTATAAAAGAATCAGGAATACATTTAGCGTGGAGTTGGTACATATTGATGCTAAAGCCACCCACCAATCTTTTAAAAAAAAAAAAGAAAATTCTCTTAGAATTTATTCACCCTCAATCCTATATGAGTTTCTTTCTTCTATTGAACACAAAAGAAGATATTTTGAAAAATGCCCCAAACTACTGCCGGTAGCCATTGACTTCCATAATATGGAAAAAAATACAATGGAAGTCAATGGCTGCCGTCAGCTGTTTGGTTACCAACATTCTTTCAAAGAAACTCACATAACGTTGGAATAACTTGAGAATGAGTAAATGATGACAGAATTTTTGTATCGTTTTCATGCACTGCTCAAAAATGAAAATTCTGTCATCATTTACTCACATCAGCAGCACTTCCATACACCAAACGTGACAGTTTTATTCCTATCTGTACTCAGAAGGATTTTAGAGGGGTTTGTTCATATGCTGGATTTATATAACATTTTATATCTAAAAAAGAAACCGTTTTCTTGCTGTTAACAGTATTTTCTGATTTAAGGAGTGCTAACTATTGAAATCCTTTCATTTAAAATGTCAACAACACTTTTAAAAATAAAAGTTTTCACAGCGATGCCACAAAAGAACCAGTTTTGGTTCCCTCTCAGAGAACAGTTCTTAAAAGAACCATTTTTTTTCTTAGTGTGAAGAGTGTTTTAATAATCTAAAGAACCTCTTTCCACTGTCAAGAACCTTTTGTGGAGTGAAAAGGTTCCATGGATGGTAAAGGTTCTTTGTGGAACCATTGGTGCCAGTAAAGAACCTTTATTTTTAAGAGTGAAAATTAAAAGTGTTCACATTTCTCTACTGGAAATGAATGCAGATTTAATGAAATTATGCCTACTTTGCATATTTCAACATAACATTTCATTTAATGTATTTATGTACGTTATTAATCAAGTATGCTTATATCTATTAGTTACATTTTTTACCCCCTTTCACCTGAGGTTTTAAAACTTTATTTTATTATTTGACCAGATGGTTATGGTGGTATTCTGGAATTATAATATAACTTGTAGCTTTAAATCGATTTATTTCACTGCAAATACACTCGAAGTGTCCTTAATAATGTGAGAGTTTATGGTTTCTTTGCCAGAATGTGGACTCAATTTAGAAACACCTTGAATAGCGAGACCCGAAATTGTGCCTTCGGTAGAATTCAGCTGAACGCCTGCATGAAAAACACCAGCCACACTGAGAGGCTGAGTCAGAGAGCCCACCTAACGGAGTTTCCATAACCTCAGACAATCAAAATCTATGCACTGGGTTTTTACACAATGTTATTAGTTTGGCTGTCAACAGATTTAATAAACACGTGTAAAAAGGATTTTCTTTTTTATTTCCAAAGATCGGTTTGCCAAACAGCTTTTATGGTGAGGTGATGGATTCCAGACCTATGTTATATGCGCAAGGAGGGACTTGGAAAAGCCAAAAGCGTGTGCTGTGTGGCACTTGTTTATGTGCCTTCAATCACGTTTATGGATCAAATGGAAACTGGCAGCCATGCTCTGGATTTCAAATCGCTGCCACCAATATCGCATACGTTCTGTATCACTGTTTGAATTCCAAAAGGTGAATTTGCAACCACTGTCTGAGGTGAACATGAGAAGCGTTCGTCAACTGATGACAGGCACACTGTGATGAAAACCGAGGCGTAATCAGACAGACTGAACTCATTCTCCATGGCCAAAAATGAGGCGCAACCTGTCACACGCAGGGCGGCAAGTGTATAACGTAGATGAAGAAGGAGGGAAAGAAACGAAGAAGGAAAGCTGTGAATGAAAAACAGAGCAAGAATAATGGGAAGGCTTATGGGCAATATGGCTGCACCCAGGCTTATGTTTGGTTTCCATATTTCCCCACACACATACACATTTCTGATGCACGCTTTAATATTTTACTGATCATTCCTGTATGTGTGTGTCAACAGGAGGGATTTTGATAAAAATAAATCAATGTCCATAACGCCACCCAACAGGAACTCATTAATGGGTGTGACATCAACATAACAAGCATAGGCATATGACTTATAAATCAATTAGCTTTCCTTAAGAGAACGTATACAAAAGGTTCTGACAGAGCGAATGGCCCTAAAACTCATCAGCGCTCATTCATCTCATCCGCTGGCCCAGAAATGACCGTATTTTGGGAAATCAATCACATGCGTGAGCGGTTGGATGTCTATTATTTAGCATAAGGCTTAAGCAATCAAGAGTAAATCATTCTTGGGATAAAATATTCTCTCGTACTGCAAAGACTAAGAACACAAAAGCTAAAAAATGAAAGTAAAGGTCGGATTAAACGAAATCCTCACTTAGCTTTAACAATAGTGAAACAAATCAGCCTACTTGCGTATACATGACACAAAGCACATAAATGCTCAGAAACCAGTGCTGACTGACTCATCATGGTCTCATTTGAATGTTCGTCCAGTATGATATTGACTTAAAGCCTCACCTCAGCCTAATTACTTTCAGACCGATTTGCAGGTATTTGGGCACTTGAGCCTCGCTTAAAAATGCATGAACATTATTGCATTAGAAAATATCCAACCAAATGGCATTTGCAGTTGCATTACGCTAGACCTTTATCATAGAAGTAAGTTGACTTTCAAAATGACTGGTGTTCTGGTGATTTTTAGTGGATGTAACCACAAGTGCAGCTCATCACATTAAGTACTAACTATGAACATATTCCACTACCAAGTGAACAAATACTTTTCAATAACCAAATAATTTCCAAATAATCTCAAAGCTAACAAAAGGGTGTTAGTGCTATATTTTATGGCAATATTTACTTAATAATAATACTACTTTAAACTTATATGTTCAGTGAGGCTCAAGTGTCTAAATATTTTTGAGACAACCTTGAAACAACATATAAGATGGGAAAAAATGCTAAAATGCACATTTTCCCGAAATAAATTGCTTTCCTGTGGTCCATGATGGTCCGTGAATGCGCCCACCCAGCTAACAAATTATGTTCTATGAGCATTTTTTGCTAACATTACGTTATGAAAATATTATTTCTGAATGATCTCTGAATATTCAAAACATCCAGTTCTTGAAATGTTCTAAAAACGTCAACAGGAAGTGAATAGTTCATGTTATCATTTTGCAAACATTATGGGAACGTTAGGCCTACTTTTGAATGCTCTCTGAACGTTCTGAAACTTCAAAATCGAACTTTCAACTAAAGCGTTTCAGAAAAAAAAAAAAAATCCATGAATAATGTTTTTGTGCTAAAGTTTTGAGAACATTACTAAAGATAACGGTGAACGAACATTCTATTAATGTTACGTTTGTTCATAACTTTGAGGGAACACTGCCAGAACGTTAATGAACGTTCCCTGTTAGCTAGGCAAATGCCATAATGCCGACGTCACCCTAATGAAGTTGTTCAACAGATCATACTATAACCTACTATAATGTAACCGGTAATCTTGTTCCGCATCTGCTCTCCTCGACAGCAAATTTGCAATTCGTCCTGCCGTATTAACAAAAGACAAGGCCTCATACCGATAAGGAAGAACGTGCTACAGTTGTATGGTCCCAAACAGACGTGAAGATGCTGGGCATTTACCTGTGTTTGCGTTAGTCCCAGTTTCGCGGCTAGATCGGCGCGCTCGGGCAGCGCGAGGTACTGGGTCTGCTGGAAGCGCTGGTGCAGCGCCTGCAGCTGAACACTGGAGTAAATGGTTCGCGGTTTGCGGATCTTCTTCCCCTTGCCATTAAGGCGAATTTCACCATTCTCAATGACCGCTGGCTTTTCGTGGTCTTCAGGCATGCAGACGAAATAAAACGACAGCATTATGACACAGTGAACGCTAAGGATAAATGTCTGCAAACAAGCAGGTTAGGAACTCAGTGAGAACAATCGTAAATTATGACGCACTAAAGAGCTGTAACTGTCTGTTTGATTTACAACAGCCAAATAGGAGATTTATCAGGTGTTTTAGGGGGAACATTAATGGGTCATCATTTTTAAGATCAGTAAACCATAATTAACGTCGCTTAAAGTCAAGTTTACAGGCCTACCGAGCCTAAACTTGAACCTAAGAGCAAACAATGGCATTCTGCAAAAGCCATAATATTAAGAACAGCGTCATCTTTGGAAGAATTTAAATTACACCAATAATATTAGTATTGAAAACAAAATATTTGAAAGGCTCCTTCGCTATATTGCAAAACTGACTTGGATTTCGACCGCGCTCGACCTTCGGTTAACGTACAAAATATTATATGCAGCTATGCATAATTTAGTAGCTTTTAATATTTGCATGCATGATTACTTAACAGATATGTATTTTAGCAATGCATTTACTTTAATTTTAGCCTACGAGTACTGTGTGTATAGCTCTAATGTCGATGAACTGCTACAGTGTGAACAACGTGAAATCTCGATAATGACATTTCTGACGACTGCATTAATAGCAGCCTTACGTTACCTTTAAGAATTAAACGCTTTTGATGTTGTTTTTAAATCAAGTTCGAGGCCTACCAGGAAAAACGAGGTTATTGAAGCTTAAAAACACAACCCCCCAAATAAGGTTAAGAAGGAAAAACCTTTTTTAATGAAAGTTTTTAAAATAAAAAGGCAGGACCTTGCAATACACAGACCTTTTGCAACTGATTTACTCCGAGTTCACTGAAACCCTTGGTCTTTAAAATTAATTAGACCATGTGTGCTTTTTTTCTTTAACTAAATCTGGTATTTATTTAAAATGCAGCATGCATTAAATTAGCTACTGCTACAAAAGCAATAAATATGTAGCCTATTAGGCGTAAAGCATGACAGATATGAATCAAATAATATAACTTGCATGCATAAAGTTTACGTTTTTCTTTTTCCGTTGCATTTTGTATAGTATTGCATTAGCAAACTTGATTACAAATGCCAAAAACAGACGCATAAAGAATCGTTTAGGAAGACGCGTCGCCTCAAAACCGCACATTTTGATTTTGACGCTTCTTGAGGATACTCACTCGTCTCCTCCGCCCTCGTGTGCGCCAGAGTACTGCTGTGGTTGTTTGGCTGGTAAGGCATGTAAGAACCCGGAGCAGGAGCGCTCACCGGCCCGGGGTAGGCGTATCCCAGCGGCCGGCTGTAATGGGACGCGGTAGAAGGGTAGGGAGCATCGTGCTGGAGGTGTCCGCCTGAGTGCAATCCATGTACTGGGTAAATATTGTGTGCGAATCCGGATAAATGCTGCTGGTTGGTTGCAAGTCCGTGGCCGAACTCTAGAAATGCTGATTTGGAAGGATCTGAACCATTCAGCGTATCAGACATGAAACTCATAGACATCATTAACAGTCAAGTCCATAAAGCCCGATGATGGTCTGAGTGCTGCATTGAACGTTCACTGTACACGAAAAAGACCTTGAACCGGATCCATCCCAAAAACAATCCGGGACAAAACAAACAACTAAATAAAAACGTATTTCCCAAAGTCACTGCAGTCAATGTCATAGGTGAATACGAGATTATCTTTCGTAAATCATGTCAAAAGCGCGCAATATCCAAGTCACCTCGGGCTCGCGGTCCTGTGTGTTTCTGACTGACTCGCGCTCCGCTAGAGCACGCGCTGATTGGTGTGTCACGCGACACCGGGGAGAGCTAAATGAAGTTGATGAGCATTTGCTATCGAATTATGCTGAGCCCTGATATCGATCATGTCACATAATGATGACCTTCAAATTAAACACGACCTTTAGCTACATAAATTATTTGGAATAAACCACAGGCAAAGAGAGCTGCAAAATATTTACAGTAATAATTGGCAAAAATCTCTCAATGCAATACAACTTTACGGCCAATCACTTGTAAATAGTGGAGGGTAGTTATTACTCTATTTAATTCAAATATTTCTAATTAAAAATACATTGGACATTTTGGACAAGTATTAAAAATCACAAGGAGTAAAGCTCTTTTTTGACCATTCGTCACAACATGAGAGCATGATGGCAACAGCAGAGCATGATGTCACACTGTATGGGTTAATTATTCAACATTATATTATGCTATATTAATAATAGAAATAAAATAATTAATTTTACAATTACAGACAATCTGCAACGACCATAAAACATAAAAACGAAGGAACTTATATTAAAAATATGAATGCATGTCAGTATATTAATGCATGCTTCTATTAATGCATATCAGTGTATTTTTAGGGGGGCTTCATCGACCTTAAAATGTGATTATGTGATCTTTCTCCATGTTTTTTTTAAATCAGTTTGGTACACTGACTGCAGCTGTATGCATAGCCTACAGAAAATTTTCACAAATCGAGTGGATTGCGCCCGGAGTGACATTTGGCCGGAACGGAGTTCCATCACCTTCCATTCAGAAAACTAAAACGATTGGAAGTTTGTTTGTTAATCCATTCCATTCCTCCAGTCCAGTTTTTGTTTGTTCCAGCATATAGCCTACATTCCTGCTGCTTTTAGCAAGTGGACCCGCTAAAAAAGGAGAAACTCCGAATTGTGCTTTAAAATATTTATGCAGGTAATAAAAGTATTGGGCACAGCGATTATTTACATTAAAATACTAATTATATACAGGCCTACACATAAATATCGAATGAGCTGGAAGTGTGTGTGCTTTTTAGGAAACAAAAGTTTAAAATATCTACATAGAAATTAGAATTTAGGTTTTATTTTAATTATGTAAGTTTAAGTTTAAAGGTCTGGGAAATAAATAAAAAAAGGAAAAAAAAATCCAGCAAATTTCACCTTTCAAACATACACAAATTAAAAAAAAAAAAAAAATAGACACAATAAACGATTTTAAATGTAATAATCCATAAATTAAAACTAGACCGACTGGTTTTTCTATTATTTTTAAAATCATCCAAGGGAGCAGAAAAAGTCCCCTTATTTGAAGAACCACCATACAGTCCTACAGCAGCTGTTTTTCACTCATCTGACCGTGAAATCACAAAATGCAACCAAGCGCTGATATTTTCTGCTATAAATGAAGTCCCATGCAGCTGTAGATATTACAAGTTTATTAAAAGTTTATTAGAAAAAAAAGTGTTCAGCTAACAAAGAAGTGAACCCGTGACCTCTCGCACTCAGCCCTCTAAAGCTGAAATCTTAAATTAACCCCTCTTTTTATTGGGTTCATGTGTGTATTGAAAGATTAGTCACAGAGGCCTACATATATATGTGACAACCTGCCCCGGTTTCCTTTATGCTATCAAACACGTCGGCATGGATGTATGTTAATCTTAATCTGATAACCACGAAGGCAAAATTGGCTAAAATGTTGATTTAAGCCATAGGTATATAAAATGTATATAGGGAATGAAGTCCAGATCCATTTTCAGGATCAGATTATAATATAGGCCTAATTGCGGAATTGTTAAAGTTCATTTCAATTAAGACATGCCTATTTGTAAAGTAGACAAGAACTATTTTAAAAATATAACGAAAAATAAAATAGTTATAAGGAATTCCCTCATTGCTTTTTTTTTTTTTTTTTTAGCGCGATGCATTTTTTTTTGGAACAATCAGTAAAAGTTGACTGGTGTTTTCGGCGGGAGGATGAAAGCGCTTTGTAATCCAGTCAGATTTTGACAAGCCTTTGAGCGCATGACAGCAGACACACCAACAACATTGAAGAATTCATACGTACAATCTGCCAGTATTATTTTAAGCTCTTCATAAGAGACATTTTTTTAAAAATATATTATTAGTGGTATTATGACTTTTACGTTTTTTTTATTTGAATTCAGGCCTAGCAATTTAGCGGAACATGGAGACTGTAGACGAATAGTATGAGTCAGCTTAACCAGTTTTAAATGAACCATAGGGGTGAAATAATTACCATACATGGCAACATGAGGTGTCAGTAGATGTTTTAGGTGTCTGTGTAAAAATTAAATTTAAAAAGAAAGTAAAATCTCTTGCCCGGATTTGTGACCATGTTATTGGGTGTTAAATGACAGAACTGGTGCTTCTTTTGTTTAATATGATATGACACACACACACACACACACACACACACACACACACACACACACACACACACACACACAAAAAAATAAAAAATAAAAATAGAAATATCAAATAACATCAGGGTTGTTACACCTTCTGCTACTGGACCCACACACACATTAACAAACACACACTAGTATGTTTTTTTTTTTTTTTTAGAGTTGCATATTTTGTTTCCTCTACTGAATTAAAACATGTCCTATACCATTTTGAATTCAAAATGAAAACAGAGTGGTTATGAGTGATTATATAATTACTTTAACAAGAAACTTTGATTACCACAAAATGTACACAATTTAGTGATCAATTTAGTGAGCATCTAAATAAGTGAATTTCATATCAAACAGATATATTTGAAAAAAATATAGAGTTAGACATACTTGTGCAGTGAATTGTGCATTTCTCTCTACACTGAAAAAAAACCCTGAGACCTGAAAATGGTAACATATAAGTTAACTGGTTTTATAAAGTAAAAAATATGATTTAATATAGCTGAATCAACCTAAATACATGAATTTATACCACCAAAACTAAATTTTATGGGTCAAATCAGGTAGAAATAACTTTTTAAGGTAACATTTGCAAATCATCAATTTTTACCATGCAGATATTAAAAAACTGCCTGAAAAACAACCAACCATCAGTCACAACAATCGTTCTGACACAAATGTAGTAAATGCATGCAATAGAGGAAGCAAAAAAGAGATGAGCAAAACCATTCTGTAATCTTTCCGCTTTGCTGTTGCCCTGTAACGCTGCCAGTTTTGGCATAATTACTGTATTGCTCAGCTTTCTAGAAAAACCTGCAATACATGTGATTTTTAATCACACCCTGAAAATCCCAGCCATCACAAGTAAGAGACTGCAGCGATACCTCCCTCTTCATCTGTCTCAGAGTATGATCATTAAAGCAAAGCAACTTCCATATGTTGCTGAAGTGCTGGTGTGCCACTTGTTCATTTTGGTCGTGTTTCTCATCGCAGCTGAGTTTTCCGGGGCCGTAGGGGACCACAGTGGGCTGAGACCCAAGCTCGTGGTCTCCAAGGCCAATGGACCAAAACGTAGCCACAAATTATTGTCATGGTTAAACCACATTCTCTGAAATTATAGTGAGGATGTGACATGACAATTTCATTGAGAGGAAAGCTTTATCAGTTCTGTTGCAAGTAAAATTCTTACAAACTACCAATCAAATGTTTGGAATAATTACGATTTTTTTTTCATGTTTTTGAAAGAAGTCTCTTATTCTCACAGGGGTTGTGTTTATTTGATAAAATACCATTAAAAAAAAATAAAATAAAATAATATTACTACAATGTAAAATAACTGTTTTTGTTTTTTCAGTGTCACATGATCCTTCAGAAATCATTCTAATATGCTGTTATGTTGCTCAAAAATACTTATTATCAGTGTTTAAAATGTAAAAAAAAAAAAACACAATTCACTACCAATTAAAAGTCTGGGGTAAATATATATATATATAAAAAAAACCCTGAAATGAATACTTTTATTTAGCAAAGATGCATTAAATTGACTGCTGAAAAAAATTGCTGATAATTCAGCTTTGCCATCACAGGAATAAAAAAATAATTAGATTGCATATATTACAATACAGATAACAGTTGTTTTCACAATATAACAGTTATTACTGTATTTCTGATCAAATAAATCCAGCCTTAGTGAGCGTAAAAACATTAAAATTCTTAATTATTTCAAACTTTCGAATGGTAGTGTATATATTCATATACAAACATAAACATAAGTTAAAATCAATGAATTTGGTAGGCATTAGACAACAAAATATCATGACCTTTTCTTCGTCTAAATACCTTATCTTAATTTGCAAAAGTATGTTTGTTCGTTTATCATTTAAAACCTGAAAATAAATGCCATTTGGTTTGATATTTAATTTAATTGCTTTTACATTCATACGTTTAGTTAGTTTCTTAAATGTCCCAACTCTTTTCAGAGGCACTGTATATAAGTATATGCAATATTTAAGTTAAGCAAGAGCGGTTGGTTTTGGTGAACTGACTGTATTTCACAGATAACATGCATGAGTACAATGCAGCAAAGTGAACTTGAGAGCAAAGTTGTAGCCAGAGCAGATCCCTGTGAATACCTGTTGTTATGGTCTGGGGTGTGGGATAGAGTGGAGAGGGTGAGAAGGAAAGGTAGACGCTCTTTAAGGCTGTAATTATGCCTGTGTTACGGAGAAGAACAAAGCGGAGCCCTGGAGTCATAGTGCAGGGATGTGTCCTCACCGTGCCTTAATACACACGAGACTGAACCTTAATAACAATACACCAGAACGTGGCCCAGACTGGCTGGCGTCTGCTGCCCTGCACACGTACGTCTTTGTGAATGTGCGTGTGTGAGACGTGAAAAGATGGAAAACCTTCCTAGGTAAGTGTGCAAGTGTGCGTGTGAATCTTGGACCACGCTAAAGTCTTGTTAAGTCCATCATTGTCTAGTGATGTGGAGTGACAGCATTCCTTTTTGTACGAATCAGTTGTGCGTTATCCCTCTTCTCACATCACCTTCTTGTAAACGTGTTATGTCACATCAACAAAGGTCTTTCTCTGGCAATAGACTGTTCTGGGAATTTTCAATATTTGTAAAAATTATTTAGAAAAGTGCTCATATTTGTAACCATTTCTTAGTATTTTTACTAGCCTACATTTTTTAATGCTTCAAAATTTCCAGTGGCTATCTACACTACTGGTTAACAGTTTGAAATAAATGATTTTTAAAATGTGTCTTACACTCACTAAGCCTTCGTTTATTTGACCAAAGATACAGTAAAAACAGTTTTACGGTGAAATATTTTTTTTACAATTTAATGTAACTATTTTCTATTAAAATATATTTTGAAATGTAATTTATTCCTGTGATGCAAAGCTAAATTTTCAGCATCATTACCCCAGTCTTGAGTGTCACATGATCCTTCAGAAATCATTCTAATATGCTGATTTGCTGAAGAAATATTTCTGATTATTATCAATGAACTTGTTTAATATTTTTGTGGAACCCGTGATACACTACTATTCAAAAGTTAGGGGTAAGATTTCATTTATTTATTTATAAAAATACTAAATATATTAGAAAATACTAATTTTATTCAGCAAGGATGTATTAAATTGATCAAGTGACAGTTGAACATTTATAATTTTACAAAAAAATTACTATTTCAAACAAATGCTGTTCTTTAAACGTTCTATTCATCCAATAATCCTGTAAAAAAATGATTTAAACAAAATATTAAGCAGCACACACTTTTTCAGATTTCTTAAGCAGCAAATCAGCATATTAGAATGATTTCTAATCATGTGACACTGAAGACTGGAGTAAATAAAAAATCAGCTTTAGCATCACAGGAATACATTACATTTTAAAATATATTGAAATAGAAAACAGTTCCTTTAAATTGTACTAATATTTCACAATATCACTGCTTTTACTGTATTTTTGATCAAATAAATTCAGCCCTATTGAGCACAAGTGACTTCTTTCAGAAACATTTAACAATCGTAATTATTCCAAACCTTTGACAGATAGTGTGCGCGCTTGGGTCTTGCAAACAGCAATGTTTACAACAGGATTTGTCTTTTTCCACTCATGTTTTGGCTAGGGGGGATTCTGGGTCAGAGGAAGAGGTAGGTGTGCTTTGTAGGATAAAGACGGTTAATCTGTGCTCCAGGCTACTGGAAGACGCGGGACCGTTTTCTGCGGTCCACCCTCAGCTAGCTGTTTCATCCTAAAGGTCACGAATGGCACGTGGGTGCGTTCGCATGTTGGCAGGGCCCTTTGCATGGGGTTTGCATACATATGTGACCATTCACAGGGAGATCTTGAAGATTACTGACTTACAAATCATGTTTCAGAGGTGTGCAAAACATGCAGTTTTTAAGCTGCCAGCACTCCCTGAGATAATTAGCTGGAATCATCAAAGAACTGTCTGCTGCCACTCCTCGTACAAGCATCACTCAGCACTGATGGGTACGCAAGAGACGCAAAGTGACTAAAGCAGATTAAATGGTTAAAAATGACAGTGGGACGATGGGAGAGAAGAATCTGAAGTGTAATTATGAAACATGTCTAATAACTTTGTGAAATGAGGAGAAGCTTATAGAGATGCATAGAAGGCAGAACATAATAGCAAATTTTAATTGTTTTGTTGACAAGGTAAAGTCTGTCTAATTCAAATAGCATGTTCATTATTGAATAACCGTACATTTCAGTTTTGTTGTCATTTTGCTCTTGTAGACCTACATATCAAATTCAAGACATTACCTAGAGTATGATCAGTCAAATATATATATATATACAGTCAAACCAAAATTTATTCAGACACCTTCAACAAGAACCTTCAACCTATGACAAGAACTCAAGAGTTAAACTGTATCAGAACAAATTCATCTTGATAATGTCAGATAACTCTGATAGAAAGGTATGTAACAAAATATGGTCAAGTAAAAGTGTCAAACCAAATTTTTGGTCCCAAATTTATCAGTTTTACTGCTAGTCCACTGTATGAAGAATTTTTGAGTATAATATGTCACAGCTTTCTTTATTTTCCTATCCCCACTTACATAAATGAACTATAGTGTTCTGCACCCACTAGTAAAAAAATATCAAAAATTATATCTGGAGTCTGAATAATTTTTGGTTTGACTGTATATGTATGTATGTATATATATATATATATATATATATATATATATAAACATTGTAGGGATTTTTGGACTATATTACTATATTACTGTTAATTTCACATGTTTCAAATGTATTCAGCTCAGATAATTTTCTCAGATCGTTTTGCTATAGAAATAAAACAGATTTTTCATATTTTTTGGAAACTGTGATACACTACATTTTAAAAGTTTTATTTATTTCTTTTAAGAAATTAATACTATTTACTATTAGAAATTAATACTATTTACTATTATTTACAAATTACAAAAGATTTCTATATAAAATAAATTCTGTTCTTTTGAACATTCTATTCACCAAATAATCCTGAAAAAAATGTTTCCATGTGCTTTCCACAAAAATATTATAATGGCAGCACAACTGTTTTCAACAATAAATATAATAACAGATGTTTCTTGAGCAGCAAATCAGTGTTTTAGAATGATTTCTGAAGGATCATGTGACACTGAAGACTGAAGTAATGATGCTGAAAATTCAGCTTTGCATCACAGGAATAAATTGCATTTCAAAATATATTCAATTAGAAGTAAGTTTCTCCAAATTGTAATAATATTTCACAATATTGCACCTTTACTGTATCAAATAAATGCAGACTTGGTGAGAATAATTATTCCAAATCTTAGACCTGTCAAGGCAAATGAATGATCAAATATGAAAGAATAAACCTGAATACATTGTATTATTGCAAGGAAAGCTATTTTAATAGTCATATCAATTTCCTTAAATGCATATTTTCATTTCATTCATTTGAGTGAAGAAAAGCCAACGGGCACCTGCAGAAGTAGGCAAAAGAGTAACATAAACAGAAAGAAACCTTTCAGGCATTGAGAAGCCATTGAAAAGTAGCCTCTCTTGCTTTTTGTGGGAATTGCAAATGTGTGTATGTCTGGTTTTTGGCTTGGGCCCTGAATTCATCACTAGAGTAATTGCTGCCAGACAGAAATGTGAGGGAAGGCGCTGGAATCTCTCTGCACGAATGACTTGACCAACTGTTAATGACTGTCTATGAGTGTGACCGCAGTTTCCGAGATTTGATAACAAAAAAAGAGAACCAGGTGTGATGCACAGTTTGCATTTGACTGCTAAGTGGTCAATTAGATAAATCGGACATAATGTCACCACAAAAGTGAATTCATATTAATCTTTTAACATTTTTAACAATTCATATTAATCTAATTTGCAACATTAAACATTGCAAATTGAGTCTCTGTACATACATACATACATTATATATATATATATATATATATATATATATATATGTATATATTATGGTTGTTTTGGCTATAAACTGGCCAATACATGCAATGTTTTAATAGTTTCAAAACAAAACAAAATCCTATTAAAACTTAATTTCATCAAATTACAGAGCAGTGTAAACTGAAGGACATAAAGAAGAGAAATAACGAAAAGAAAATAAATGAGAAAGACGCAGAACGAGATTGACAGACAGAGCGAGTTTTATCCAACTCGCTAAACATTCACATCTGGATGGCAGGAAAACTGAACTAGAGCGAGTGCAGAAGCACCACTGAGCTGTTTTCTGACACTCAAGCAGAGCAAAAGACACATTCCAGAGGACGAGACAACACCGGGGAGGGGGTTTGGGCTTTTTCCACTGTAAATGTCACCATGGACCACAAAAAAAGCAAAGTGCTCAGAAATGAGCTCAGATCAGCTAAGAGCTGCGGTGGGGTGTTGCAGAGGCTGGGGGTGTCTAGGAGATGCGTCTGGGACGCTTTGGAGCTGCTGCTGGAGGAGATGGGCACAGTTCAGCTGAGGTCACCAAAAACAGGGCGGCAGGAATGTTGTGGTACGTACTCAGGCAAGAGGTGGCCTTTCAGAGTTTACAGTTTACATTGAAACACAACTCCACAGCACACTGTGAGCGCTGCTAGCTATATAATATATGTCATATGACCCAGATTAAAATATTCATTTATAATTCATTCTAACCATCATGAATAACAATCCCATATAAATACAGTAAGTTATATGCCAACTTTTTGTTTTCTCTCACAATAAAAGAGAAATTTCACCTAACACAGAAAAATTGCAATAATTTACCTTTATGTCGTTCCAAACATGTATGGCTGTTTATCTTTTATGGAACACATATTTTGAAATTTGTCTGTGTTTATTTTCATATAATGAATGTCAGTGGGATTCAGTTTTTCTTTTCTGAGCTTATATCTAACAATTCTGCCATTTTTATAAACTCAGAATTATGAGATAGAAAATCACAATTGCAAGAAATAAACTCAATTCTGAGAAAAACTGCTAGTGTCTCACAATTTGAACTTGTCTTCTCAGAAACGTGAGTTTATTTCTCGCAATAGCAAGTTATAAATTTGCAGTTGAACATTAACATCTTGCAATTCAGAATTGTAAGAAAAAAGTCAGTGGTGAGACTAAAAGTCATGATTGTGTTTTTTATTCCATGAAAATAAGCTTCCATACAAATGAACACTATATTGTAATAAAACTTTTCACATGAACTATGATTATGGGGACAGATTATCGATTAATTAAGATTTTTTACTTGGTTCCTTGTGCAATACTCTGTTAAGACCTCAAAATATTTTACCATAGTGCATGATTTGAAAATGAATACATTTTGACGTTTGCATCACATAACCAGCTCCATATGCATGGCTTTTTTTTTTACATAGTAAACTTGCTCTGTAGTGCACCCGGTACAGCAGTACAGCATAACACTGGTACGAGTCTTGTGAAACACGAGTCACTGTAAAAGAGCTCAAGGACTTATTAAAGCAAGCTGAAATCATGTGGTTGTTTTGCCAAATGTGTTATTATCTCATTTTGGCTTTTTTTAACACTATCGGTTAGGTTTAAGGTAGGGCTTAATTTACCATACCCTAGTATGTTATTCTTAAACGTAATAGAGCAGTTTAGCATCATTCACAAGACATTTCATTTTTGAACTCCAATGATCCCTACAACAAATAACGTAATAAAACATCACCAGATTCACGCTGAATGAAATAATGTGCTAAAGCGCCACTCACTGGACATTTCACCTTGAAAGTGTTGCGAAACATTATTTCACAGAAATGTCGCCACAGGCACATTCTTCCATTGATCCTGTGTTGAAGAAGTCGTACAGGTTTGGAACAAACATGAGGGTGAGTGTGGTGACTGAATTTTGGCGTGAACTATCCCTTTAAGGAGCTCTTTTTGAACCAGTGTGCTGTCCATTGCAGAATGAAGGACACGAGGACAGCATACGGGAGGAGAAACGGTCCAGCCTACAGTTGAAGGCTAATCCCAAGGGAGTGGAGCAGAGCACATGCACATCCAATCAACAAACAATGCGACAAGGCCTGAGGTTTCCAGGTATAGAAAGGGAGTTTCTAAAGACCGGTTTACCAGGTCCAGGGATTATCCTTCTGGGGTTACCCAACCCCTCAGTAACGTGACCTCCTCTAGCCTGTGGTATTGTGGTCTACTCTGCCCAGAGCATTATGATTAACTATCTCGGCTTAGTCCATCTGTACGGTCAGCTTCAGCAATCCTGACATCTGTCTAAGCAAAACAAGAGCACTTCCTGCACGGGAAACTTGAGAAAGACATTCTCACTTATTTGAGTTTCAACAACAAACGCCTTTCTATGACGACTGATACTTTAGACACCTCCAGACCTAATCGACGAATATGATTTTTCCTTCCTTTCACTCCCACGAATCAAATATTAAGAAAGCGCCTGCCCCAAGGTCAAATCCCTCTTTCCAGAGCTCCTCAATAGAAACAAACCACCAGGATCAAGTTCAGCTCCTGACAAGAAGTCCCCAGCTCTGTCAAGTGTTAAGTTCCATTGTGACCTACAATGGCACACAATGGCCCTCGCAGCACCCGGGCTGTCCCTGCTGCCTGATGAATAACACAGGAGCCCTGGATGTGGACCGGTTATCAGATCACTGAGATATGTCACCAAATATCTGTCCCAGTTTTGAAAAAAAAACAAACATTTTTACTAATTAATCAGAGACGATTTCTAAAACGTTCTTCACACAAATGTGCGATTCATATTCTTTTCTTTTTATTTTATTAAGTATTATGGGCCAGATTTACTAAACAGGGTAAATTAGCGTTAGAGCTCAATTCCATAAAAGCGCCGATGGGAGTGGAAAATTCGGTGTGTGATTTACTGACAATGCGCATATGAAAGAACGCAGACTCAACCAAATCATTTCCATAGTGACCAATCTACCAAGAGCAGTGCAAATTACCACCTGCTTTAAGACATGCTTTTAGGGGATGTTAAATAATGGCGCAAATACCAGTAATTTGAAGAGAGCGCAAATGTTAGTAAATCGCCTTGCGTGATTAATTTTAATACTCTCCTTCCATAAATTTTGTGTCTGAAAGGTAAACTCCTAGAAAATGTATATTCAATAAGGTCAGGTGCAAAAATAATTGTGTCCACGTCTTTTCAGCTGTAATTCTTCACTGTGCATCTTTAGTAAATCCTGACAGTACTATTTTAACGCCAAAAAGGCTAGTTTTGACCTTACTGAATATGCATTTGCAGGAGTTTCTCTTTCAGACGCAAAATTTATGGGAGGAGAGTATTCAAATGAATCAAGCAGCAAGATTCACTAACGTTTGTGCTCGTCAACTTACTGGTATTTGCATCATTATTCAATGCCCAAAAAAGCATGTCTTAAACTATTTTGCGCTTGAAATGGCTGCAATTGTTGTTGCTAGGAGGAGGCACAGCAGAGAACAGAGAGCACATAGTAGAAGAGAGAGGATGTTTTCCACACATATTAATTTATTTGGAATGCCAGAAGAACACATTATTCGAACATATAGTTTGCCAAGCCATGTTATTTTTAATTTGCTTCAGGAAATAAAAGACGACTTGGAACCCTCAAATAGGAGTCACGCAATACCAGGTCTATCAAAACTTCTTGCAACCCTTCATTTTTTGTCCTCCGGTTCTTTTCAGTGTACTGAGGCTTCTTTATTTCTTTATTCTTTATTTGAGACTACTCTAATTTGCGCATATATATTGTGGTATATTGTGTTGGTTGATATGTAAATAAGATGTTGCGTCTGTGTTCTTTAAATTGCGTGTTGTTAGTAAATCACCCGCAGAAATTTCCACGCTCATCGGTGCTGTTTTGTAATTTGCCCTGTTTATTAAAACTTGCCCATAGTCAACAAAACTGGAATATAATGCGCTGATTTCTAAACGTACGACGTGTAATGTTTAATCAATCATTTACTCATCTGCTACAATAAAGTACATTTTCTTCATTTCAGGACTTTTTTTTCAGCAAAAAACAAATGTTATACAGGAATGCACACAAGTGGTGCGCAGGTTGGCGTGCATGACCAAAAAAATGCGCTGGGTAAATAAGTTCAAACTACTCGTACTGACATGGCTGACAGCTGTTAATGCACAATCAAGTTTTTAAGTGTACTATAAATAATTGTATTTTATTTAATACTCACTTTTTACTTTTCCACTTGTTTATTGTTTTATTTAAAAACCCAGAATAAATAAAGTGAAATGAGAGTATTATTAGCATTATTATTATTATTTTTTTTATAGTTATATTTCATGGGTCACACTATGTGCAGTGTGAGCACCAAACCAAATCTCCAGGTGCCCTCTGACATATAAGACTAAAAAACTAATATAAATATAAAATAAAATCTAAATATGAATAACCATCTTTAAAATAAACATCACTCCTATGACTTGAAGCTGGAACTTCAGCTGAGTATCTACTTTGTGTAACACCACTGGCCATTTATTAAAACACTAAAAAAATCAGCTAATATGAAAACTCATTCTAAAACTCCCTTTTCTATATTTAAACTGCTGTGAGTTCAATGAGGTCATAGAAGGTCTGGTGAGATTTATATATATATATTTTAATCATGCTTTAGGTTAATCATGTTTTATGTCACAACCATGATTGTCAGCTTCATCATCCATTAAAGAAATTATTTGAGATTTTTAGATTCCCATAGTACCTATACAGAAGAATAATGACCAGACCTACTATGTTTAACACAGGTGTAATATGCAAAATATGGTTATTTTCATACGTGATATTTTCATATCACAGTCAGAATATAGATAGAGCTGACATTTCAAATGTTCTTGTATTCTCAAGTTATACAGCATGGTTTAGGCAAGGAAAAAACACCCACAAATGAAATAAGCAGGAAGTTGCACCTACATAGGTTAATAAAACCTTAATTAAATTAACCAGTGTTGGAAAAAAAAATAAACTGTCCAGATTATGCGTTGTCATATAACACATGCAGGCATTCTGTAAAGAACAGAACAGCATATGCAACATAACACTAAATGCAGAGGCAAAATGTTCTTTCAACAAGGCAAACAGTACAATGGTAATAAACTGCAATGTTAAAGGTGTCTCCCGTGACCTCAGGTGACTTTGTGATGGAGTGTCATATTTGAAAGCTTGTTTGCCGGGCCCTGGGCCGAAGAAGAGGAGGAAGGAGAGAGGTGGTGCTATTTCCCTCCCTCTGCTCTTCTTTCTGTGTCTGCTAAGCGTCGGATTGTCTGCCATTTGAGGGACAACCACTGACTTCAAAGGATCCGCGTTTTTGCTGCTGTCATATTTGAACGTCATGAGGCACGCTTCAGACAACCTCTAAAGAGACATCCGTCTCTTCCCACTTGTAAATATACACTCTTTAAAACTTCAAGCACTAGAGTCAGACAGCGTATGTAGGTTAGGATCAAAAACCTAGTGAGGTGCCTATATAGTGAAGGCCAATAATGAATAGTAACAATCCAAAAAATCTATTCAAGATGACAGAAGTAGTGAAACAAATGTCAGTAACATAGTAATATATTCATAATAGTACAAAATAGTCAATATTGACTGTATTATTTTCATTTTTTTAATTATTTTTATTTTACTTTTTTTTAAAAATAATTTGTAATTCAATTAAAAATGAATTATTTTACCCAATTATATTTTAATAATATATAGTAATAAAAAAAATATATGTAGTCACTTGTGTGTGTGTGTATATATATTGTTTTCTTTTTTAAGAATGTTTTACATTTAAAAAATATTAAATAATATACAAAATATACAATACAATATACAAAATACATGATTTTAATAATTAGTTTTAATAATTTTATACATTCTTTAAATATATTTTATATGTACAGTCAAACCAAAATTGATTCAGACACCTTCAACATTTCTCACATTATCACAGTTTATTCACTATAGTTTAGAAAATGGTAATAAAATATGACAAGAACTCAAGAGTTAAACTGTGTCAGAACAAATTCATCTTGATAATGTCAGATAACTTCGATAGAAAGGTATGCAACAAAACATGGTCAGGTGAAATTGTCAAATCAAATTTCTGGTCCCAAATTTTTATCAATTTTACTGGTAGTCCACTGTATGAAGAATGTTTGGGTATAATATGTTACAGGTTACTTTATTTTTCCATCCTCACTTACATAAATGAACTATAGTTTCCTGCACCCACTAGTAAAAAAACATCAAAAATGATATCTGGTGTCTGAATAATTTTTGGTTTGACTATTTTAAAATGGAATTTTGTATATATATATATATATATATATATATTATTTTTTTAATTGAAAAAAGAACTATTTCAACCAATATTTGGAAGTATTACACTCAATATTTCTGCTATTTGAGTCTGCTGTGTGTTTTATGTGGTTCCATTTTTATTAAGATGCTATGTTGGAAGGCAGCTGCCTATTTAAAAAGCATCACAGCTCACTAGGTTTTGGAACAGAGCCACAGTGTTTTGTTTATTGCAAAGGTAGATGTGCATCAAAACTAGGAATTTTGCACTGATTGATCTTTTATGATGTCTGTGTGAGTGTGTTCACTCCATGTGACATCTCCATGTCTCCACTGTCACATTTTAATATGTCCACACAAAGAACTGACCTATTGTTCAAGTGAAAGACAGCGCCCTCTACAGTGGCTCAGGGTCACATGAAGATTGATGTAAATGGATCACTGACCTTTGAAGAAGATCAAAGCCGCACAGGTTACATACGTCTGCCTGTTTAACTCTTTCATCTTCATGCAGCTCCGGGAGTCACGACCCGAGCCTGTTTATCTAGCCAGCCCACTGCTGGAAGCCCGAGAGATGCACCTGCATACTTTATTTAACAGAAACGAACAAAAAACAAACTAACTGAGGTTCTATCAAACAGGTTATGAACATAATCCACCTGTTGGACCACTCTTAAAAAAGCTTCTTTATTGGTAATAATGGTTCCATGAGGAACCTTTAACCGTTCCATTCCACAAAAGATTCTTTAGATTATTGAAAAGTTCTAAAAAATGGTTCAAGAACTGTTCACTGAATGATTCTTTGGGGAACCAAAAATGGTTCTTTTTGAAGCCTTCATACACCAGATTGTCAGCAAGCAATAAACCACAAATACATGAGAGTTCTTGCTGACTCAATAACAGGAGCAACCTAAACGTGCGAAGATTTGTCCTCATGGGTGGGAAACAAAGAGCTATTGCATTCCAGCAGTGAGAGTGAGGTCAATTAAGCCATTTCCCCTCCAATTTATCTCCCCGCAGCACCTAGATCAATTGGACTGCAGCTGCAAGGGCCATGTGTGTCTGGGAAAATGAGAAGATTGAGGTAAACCTCGCCTGGCCCCTAGGAGAAAGACTGGCAAGATTGTCTTCATACATGTTTCAGATGAATGGGGGTTTCAAGTCCAGCTGTCTTAAGGGTGTGTGTGTGTGTGCGCGTGAAGTTGGGATAAGAATGGGGTGTGGGTCAATACAGTATAGTTTTGTCACATTTTGTCATAATCCAGAACATACGATTATATTTGCTAGCCTTGCAATATTTCTTCTTCTGACTCTTCTCCATGCACCTTCTCAAGTACTGAAATTATGCAATGAAATTAAACTGTGAAATTTTTTTTAAAAGTAGAACTTTATATAATAAGTGTGTTAACACACTTTGAATCAGTTTCAGTAATTAAGTAATTTGTCTTTCTTAAAAATGTCACATAAATGTTTGACTGTGTTGGAAAGAATGACGAAGACTGTAACTCGATTATGCAGAAGGGATGCTAAATAATAATACCATAGATGGACAATCTATAAAGGCTACGTCTACATTAATCCGGATACATTTGAAAACAGCGTTTTCAAAAGTGTTTTCCAAACGTTTCTCATCCACACTGAAACGCCAGAAAACGTAAAATTCGCTTTACTGCACATGCGTAAAGCCTCAAAAAAATCTTATTGAGACAATACAGAGGAACAGACATGATACGTTTTCATGCAATTCTTCTGGCAGGACCATTTTATTTAGGAAAATATCTCACCATTCACTGACGCGTTCAGGTCGCACTCACTTACGATTGTATGTCTGATCTAAAACGCAACTGCCCTCATGTTTTGCCGCAAACAGGAATCGTGAGTAAAATTTTTGTCGTCTCTGCAGGACTGTGATATGAAGAGTGTACAAAGTAGCAAATCTAGTGTGAAAGTGAATAGCACATAACAGGCACAATACTAGTATAAACATAGATATATACCGATATAATATATGCATCACATGACTAAAAATGCATCATCGTTTTCAAAAGCTTCCATTTTCCCAGTCCACTCTACAATGCGAAAATGCCATTTTCAAATTATCCACTTTGGAGAGAGTTTTCTAAAAGTTCAGTTTTCCTTGAGGAAAACACCATGTTAGTGTGAACGGAAGGCCAAAACGGAGAGAAAAAGATGCATTTTCAAAGGAAAACATATTAGTGTGGACAAGGCCAAAGACACTTTTTGTAAATTCAATCCTTTATTCATTGACCACAAATATTAAACTGTGGGGAATTACTTATAAATGCATTTAATTCATTTCATTTCATTTCATTTATTTCATATCATGTAATTCATTCCATTACAATTTGTAATGACGACTCTAAATTTAAAAAAAAATCATACCAAATTCAAGTATGAGATTAACATCTGTTCAAATGCAAGATATATAGCACATAACCGACCTGATGGGCTGCGTTTCCCAAAAGCATCGTAAGCGTAAATACTTCGTAGACCCATTGCCATCTATGGAACTGTGATCAACTTAGGTTTACGATGCTTTTGGGAAACGCAGCTCTGAACTGACCACTGAATTTTACAGCAATACCCAGTTAACAAGTTTGGTTACCAGCACATTCTGAGTATGTTAAGATGCATCTGAAATCACTTAATGTCTAGTAGGTGCTACATTTGTTTTGAAACTTACTCTGTGACCATTAAAAAGTTTGTTTGATATAGTATGAATATGGGAAGTATGAATGTCCTGCTATGTCACGTGACTGTGCGTCACTTCACTGCCTCTCTTGTGGCTTCATGGGATAGTAAAGTGTCCATGAAATGTGCACACCAGAATCTCAATGGAAGTAGTAGGTCATCCGAGTACTTTTTGCCAGCTGTTAATGAATTTGGACATACTATTCTTTTGGCGTACTGTTTTTCGCATACTATATAGTATGATAGAAGGCATATTCAGCTGCAGTGTTAGTCTATGATTCTATAATAAAACTAGGGCTGGGCGATATATCTCATGCGATATGCATGCGCATCTCGTCAGTAAAGCCGGTTCCTTGATTAGCGGTGAATCTCCGTCACCTGTTTTCAAATGGAGCGGCATTTAATACACGGAGCCGTAGTTCACCGAGAAGCTACGCAATATCGCGTTCATTATCGAAGGCAATTCATCTGCAATAATGAACGCGATATTGCGTAGCTTCTCAGTGGCCCATACGGCTCCGTGTGTCATGCCGCTCCATTGAAACAGGTGGCGGGTTTACGTAATCAAGGAGACGGCTTTTACTGGCGAAATGCACATGCATATGCATGAATTCATGCGCCCGGCTAAATAAAACCTTAAAAGAACGGTCCTAAAACATTAGGAATTGGTTCCAAAAGAAGTAACCAAAGGGGAACCATACTAACGTTAAATGAATGTTCTGTGTTTCCTGGGATAGTGAGAGGAAATATTTATATATTAGCTATGAATGTCATTCTTACTGCAAGTTAAAACATTTAATAAATCCCAAGGTATCATACAACTTTACGAATCACATGTATCATGACCTAAGTACCATCTGAGCAGTCGTAAACATAGTTAGGGGTCTCATAAAAATGTACAGTGATGTTGCATTTTTAACCTACTTGAAAATATAAAGTCAAAACCAGGGTGGCGATTTGACTTTAGAAGTGAACTTTGAAATCTCACGTTTCTTTAGATGCTGTGGTCTGCAGACATTCAGCCATCTGGAGCATTTCCCCAAAGGCACTCTAGCCTTCCACTCCAAACCCAATTAGTCAAATCACATTTCAAAAGTGCTTGAGTTTACCTGCCAATGGTCAAATCCTTCAGGTGTCAAAAAGAAGGCTTAGACCTGGAGGAGAGAACCAGAGAGCAGAATGGAGTGGGATTAGAGTGAACAAAAGGGCCACAGATATCCTCCAACACCTGTGCGGGTACTGTGGCCAGTGGAGTGTCTGCTAATGGGAAAAGCCTTTGGTCCAATTTGCAGGTGCTCAGAACATAATCTCCCATCTCTTAGGATGGGCCGGATATCTGTTTACCTCTGTACTAGTTCAGCAGACTCAGTCTCACTTGATAGGCAGAAGACTTCCATCCACCCTTGCAGCGTAATCTAGGTGATCAATCATTTACATCAGTAATTAGGGCCTAGTGTCAAAACAGAAATGGAACATGAGCCTAGGGACTTGTGTACAGTGGGGCTGACATCAGACTTGGCAAGTGTTATGGGCGATGTGGGTCTGCGTGGGTTAGATTGAGGGGGGTGCATGTCTGAATGCCGAACTGTGGTCCAGAAGCCTGAGGTCAAGACATTCCACACAACTTGATCCATGTTTAAGAATACCAATTGTTCCATGTCTTTCTATAGGCAAACGGGACAAAAAAATAGAAGAAAAGATCTATTAGTACTGCAAGATGAAAAAGCAGTATCTCTTAGGCACGACTCCAGAGCAAAAGAATGACTAAGGAGCCACTGGCTCCTACGCTCTTAAAAGTCAAAGTTTCCAAAGGGGCTTTCCAATTTTGGTTCCCCAAAGAACTTTTCAGTCAACAGGGGTTAAAAGAACCATTTTTTCTTAGAGTGAAGGACATTTAAAAATCTAAAGAATTTTTTCCACTATCAAGAACCTTTCATGCAGAGGAAATGTTAAAAGATTTTCATGGAAGCATGCCAATAAAGAACCTTTATTTTTAAAAGTGTAAAACAAAGCATTTAGGAGTCAAATGGCTATATTCAGTTGACATATTATAGAATTGCCCGCCTAAAATGGTTGTTACAAAGCACTTTAGTTTATTTTGTGGACCAATTCTTGCTATTAACTAGTTGATTATTAGAATGCATATTACTAGTAGGTTGGCTGTTTATTAATACTTATAAAAGCACATATTAATGCCTTATTCTGCATGACCATATTTTAGATCTCTTAATCCAACCCCATACCTAAACTTAACAACTACTTTACTAACTATTAATAAATGGCAAATTAGGAGTTCATTGAAGCTAAAGTCATAGTTAATAATTAGTTAATAGTAAGAATTTCCCCCCAAAACTAAAGTGCGACCATAATGTTTTTTTTCCCTTATTTGTAGTTGTGAACTCATTAATGGCTTTGAATGATTCACAGACTGAGTCTGATTCAACCTGACACAAGTGCTGTTTCATGAATTGTTTTTTTAAAAAAAACAAAAACAAAAAAAAAAAACAATTTAAAAAAAAACTGACTCTTGAAAAAAATTGACTCATGAAAAAAATTCTTTTTTTCATGAATTGACTCTTTTAAAAATAATTATTTGTTCATGAATCAAACATCACTCAGTGTTCATTGTCATTTGCAGGAAACACTGGCAATGATCACCAAGTTTTCCTGAGGTTTGCTAAATATAACTAGATTTCTTATTACTGTGGCAAATTTGTAAGTTTTGTTAAGTTTATAACAATTTTTATTCATAGTCTAGGGTCCTGTCTTTTTTTTTTTTTGACAGATGGTAACTGGTTATAGAACTGAATGAAATCCAGCATATATTGATGCTGGATTTCATTCAGTTCTATAACCACACATACACACACACACACACACACACACACACACACACACACACAATACTGAGTGATGGTACTAGAATTATAGAACTGAATAAAGAACTTCAAGATATTAAAAGTTACTGAGCATTTGAAGAACGAAAAAGATTTAAAATGATAGAAAATAAACTTTTTTAAAAAAGCTTGGTTTTACCCACCCTTTGAAATGTGGGTGTTTTGCCACCCGAAAACGGAGGCAAATCTCAATGCAAACCCACACTTAATTACAAATGTAACAAGATATTGTCTTCAAATTTGCAAGTATTGTTGCAAATTTGTATGCTGAATAAAATCTAACTTCAAGATCTAAAAAGCTTCTCAGAATCTGGAGGAAAAAAAGGGGTAAAAATAAAACAATGAGCAACAAATATGAAGCCATGCAGGCCTAAAAACTAAAAGACAGAAAATCAAAAGTTTAAAGAAAAAAGCTGGAAGGTCAGCTGATTGAAGTTTATTACCCATGGGAACCACATAAAGTCTGTTCTTACAATAATAACTCCACAACCTGAGGAACTGTAGGTGTTTCACTTTAACCTTTCACGCTAAATACCAGTCCCATAGCCCAAGGGAGGGCAAGCGTTTAAAATTCTGTCTCAGAATGTAGAGTTTCTCAGCCGAACTAACAGGCTTTGAAGAGGAGGGCCAGGGCCATCAGCTGGTCCAGTAATGAATTAGTCCATTGGAGGAGGCTGTGCATGGGTGGGGCAGCAGATCAAAGCATGTTTCTCTTATTGCCTGCACCTCAGGTGAAGTTGGGGCATGCAGCCAGTTGGGGTGATACAGTGTCCCACACATCACCAGGAATGCAGAGAACTTCGTATCCCTCTAGAGTCGGGTTTCACGGTGAATGCTGCAGATATGATTACATACATGCATGCACTGAGATCAGTCATTATGAAAAATGACTGTGGTCAAAATACACATTAAGCTACTGTAATAAAGAAAGGATTCATTAATCCAGAGAGGACTGGCTTGGTGATTCCTTGGAATTAAAAAGTATTATATAGAATTATTAATAATACAACATCTATAGTATTAAAGTATCATCTTACAACTAAAAAGCTAGTATCTGAATGCTAGGTAATGATTGGTTTTAAGTGTGATTGCATTAGAAATCCTACCTTACAAAAAATAAGTTGCCTATAATGACAGTGATACAGTGGTCAAAACCACAAGGATGCAATGAAATTAAGGATTTTCTCTTCTGAGTTGTGACGTACATCAAAGTGTAACAGATTATCGAAAAAGGAGGAAAAAAAAGTATGATGGGAACTGAGTTCTGTCCGTCGGTAAGGCATTGCACTCAAAAATAGTTGCAAATCTGAATTAAATTTATGCTAACACAGTGGCATAAATTAAAAAAAAAAGAAAAGAAACAGAAGCATGGATGAATCACTCACAATAATTGTTTGAATTTTCATTTTATACAGATTTAAAAATATATATATTTTAAACAGCTTAATACAGAAGTGTACAATTATGCAAAATTAAAATATGATTATAATGTTGTTATCTATTCTGATTTGGACACAGTATTAAAAAATATTCCTGACTGTATGAATGTGAGAGCTTTTGAAGCATCATGTATGAAAAAAGATCCAGAAAAGCATAGAAAGGAAACCAAGCCTCCATTTTCCATAACTGGACATATTTCAGCGTGAATGAGAGGTAGCATAGATTTATATTTCACTTATGTTATGCATTTAAAAAGTGTCTTTTTGGGGTTGTTCTTTGTAATGTTTTCACATTTAGTCTGATGTTACAAATAAGCCTGGGCTTCATAAACCAGGAATGTATCTAGTGTTGTATTGACTAATTATTGTATAAACATGTATTTGGCATTATAGAAAAAAAAAAAAAAAATCCTAATGAATCCTCATCACGGGCACACTGAAACTATGCTAATAGTTTTTGGTCATAAACATGGTCTAAAACCCACAAAACTTTAAACTCCAAACATTCCAATATTGAAGTTTCATTTTTTCATTTTAAGAAAAAACTACAAATAACTTCCTATTTTCTTACTTATCCCTCCCCGTGACCTCACTTCTGAGACTCAGTTAGAGACCATCTCCTTTAGACTCTAATTTTAACCAGAATAAGCAAAACCTTTTTGGTGTCACCTTGGCCATATGAAAGATAAGGATGTTGGACTGAGAAATTATGCCAAGATTCAGTTGGCTGTATAATTCGTTTAGCAAAACAAAAATCTGACAAACATAATTTGGTGTGCTTTATCATTGCCTGCCAATCACCAGCTTTCAGCGGGTAAAGATAAAGCACTCATTCGGAATAATAGCTCCTCAAACGCGCACTGGGATATGATCCTAGTCAACAAAGAAGCACTTTGAGAAAATCCACTAAATAGTGCATAGGCTCTCCTGAGAATGTCCGCTGTATGAAACAAACGTCA
This sequence comes from Tor tambroides, assembly GCA_021397915.2. Lineage (NCBI taxonomy): Eukaryota > Metazoa > Chordata > Actinopteri > Cypriniformes > Cyprinidae > Tor > Tor tambroides. The sequence goes on from JAFVLL020011182.1 coordinate 46,105, forward strand.
GAACACATACAGAAGGGCCACTGAGACCTCATCTCGCTGAGCTGGATTACTTTCCTGTGGGAACAAGTCGTCAAAGATCCATATTTGCCGGTCTCAATAGTTGCGCTGTATTTACTGTGCAACCACTGAGTGTTAATGCCATAATCGTGTGGCTCTGCTGTTAGTCAAAGTGGGTTGTCCCTTAAAGAGGTTGGCGATACAAGCAATGCAAACTGGGATATGTTTACATCATTTCAACACCTGTTTTTCCCACAAGTTCTTGTGAATGGTCTCTCTGTGATGCTGATTGGGGATAGTTGTGAGACAAATGATCTTGGGTTGTGGGACCTGTTGTTGTCTGTTCCTCTTGAGTCAACACAATTATTTGTGGTAGATCAAGAAATCATTATCGCACACAATAGTGCGCTTAATTCATAAACATAACCTCATGGGTTTAGCATGGAGCAACAGGAGCCAGCACATTTCCTGTAACAGAAATGTTGGAGAGTTTGGATTATAGATCTAATGCTTTATATTCAAAAGAAAGGAAGTTGTCTTTCATTATCATCGGCAATAACCAAATCCTGAACGTCTGAAGATGTGAGGAATGTGGCTGGCCTTTGTGGCTTTGTGATTAGCCTTAATGATCTACCAAGAGGGAAGATCTGTTGAGATCACAAAAGGATGTGGTAGAGACAATAAGAGAGAGTGAGCCACAAACCACAAACAAGACAAATGAGATAATACGTTTGCTAGCTAACAAGGTACCTGAGTACTCTTCAGGCTGAAGAGAAAAGCAGAGAAAAGGGGAGAAAAATTCCAAGGGTGTCATTTTAAAAAATGATGGAAAGCCGCAGACTGCCAAATCAGAAAGCAAGACACTGATTTAAACTGTGGACTGAGAAAAACTAAGAAAAATGTGCATCTACTGTACCTTACATTTTTGGAAAACTCCAAAAAAGTACCTATACAGAAAATATTCACTGCACTTTCCAGATGAAATGAACACTAGTGGCAGTAAAAACAATTTTTGCTCCTTCTGACAAATTATGATTATGGGACAGATTTTGTATTAATAAACACTTATTTTTGCACAATTTCTTGTGCAGTATATGATATTATAAGCTCAAAACACTTTTGCAATAGTGCATGATTGTAAACCAACAAATTTTTATGTTTGCATCACATAACTAGCTCAATATCTACAGCTTTTAGGGCTGCCCCCTAATAGTTGACTAACTGTTAGTTGACGAGAAGATGCTTGGTCAACCAAAATTTTATTAGTCACTTAGGGCCAGTTTTATTAAACAGGGCAAATTAGTGTGAGAGCACAGTTCCGAAACAGCGCCGATGGGTGTGGAAATTTCTGTGGGTGATTTACTAACAATGCGCAAATTAAAGAATACAAACGCAACATCTCATTTACATATCGACCAACACAATATATCAAGCGCAGCACAAATTAGAGTAGTCGCAAATAAAGAATAAAGAAATAGAGAAGCCACAGTTCGCTGAAAAGAACCAGAGGCCAGAAAATGAAGGGTTGATAGACCTGGTATTGCTTGACTCCTTGTTGAGGGTTCCAAGTCGTCTTTTATTTCCTGAAGCAAATTAAAAATAACATGGCATGGCAAACGATATATTCGGATAATGTGTTCTTCTGGCATTCCAAATAAATTAATTCGTGTTTAAAAAAAAATCCTCTCCCTTCTACCACGCGCTCTCTGTTATCTGCTGTGCCTCCTCCTAGCAACAATAATTGCAGCCATTTGAAGCACAAAATAGTTTAAGACATGCTTTTTTGGGGGCGTTAAATAATGGCACAAATACCATTAATTTGACAAGCACAAATGTTAGTAAATCTCGTTGTGTGATTCATCTGAATACTGGTCGCCCATAAATTTTGCGTCTAAAAGAGAAACTCCTACAAATGCATATTCAATAAGGTCAGGCGCAAAAATAACTGTGTCCACGCCTTTTCAGTGCTAATCCGTCACTGCGCGTCTTTGGTAAAACTTGACAGTACTATTTTAACGCCAAAAGATGGTTTGCGCTGGCGCAAGCTGTTAGTAAATCTGGCCCTTAGTCGCAGAAAAAAAATGTAAAAATTCCACAGGAAGTGGTGAGGTCACGCAGTCTGTGATGGACAGATCGCGGCTGGTCTATGCCGTAATACAATAGTTCAGGCAGAACGCTCGCCTATCGTTCATCGACCTCAAATATGCCTTATCATCTGAAATATGTTATTAGTAGCAACTTTACATGGTCGCTCAATCTAATGTAAACTAGGACAATGTGCGCTATTCAAGTGTCTGTGAGGAGTGTGGAAGCTGAACAGTACTGCGCTCACTGCATGACAGATGGAGGCACTGGTGTGCTCACTTTCTCTTAAAATACTCCGTCATTTTTGGTCATACAGATAAAAGTAATACATCTCTCGAATCTGTAAAGACTGTACGTTTATTTGTATGCACTCACAATAACCAGGGGCGGACATAACCAGTAAGCGAGGAAAGCGGCTGCTTGGGGCCCCATCTGATACTGGCGAAACATATTTGCAGCACTGAGCAATGTAGCCAGTCACAGACATAGGCCTACCTGCTGATTTCTTGAACGCAATGAGCAGAAGTGTTTAAATTTGAATCCACTAACCGCTCAAAATGCTGAGTTTTTGTCAAGTGCTGAGTTCTGCAAGGCTGGGAATCCTCTCATTATAACAGTGCAGATACGATGTAAATAAGAGATTCATCGCGCAGTAGAGAGCTTATTAACGTAATGTCGTGAGATCACAATGAACTGAAGTGAGGGATAGCCTTTAGTTATTATATGAGGGAGAGCTTTTTGCGTGCGTTCTAGGCTGTATAATACTGTTTCAGAACAGAGATATTCACCTCAGTAAAGAAAGTATTGTGTTTCAAGTCATAACTTTATTTTGGTGTTTCAAAATTACTCTTGTGTTGGCATGAACTGACGTGCGCTCGTATAAATGGATGAATGCAATGATTTTCGCTTAATAATAGATTACATTCTTGATTTGTTTCTCGGCAAACCCTACCGTATGCCTTCAGAACACTTGGAATATGGAATGAGTTGCATGGGATAATTTTTTGTTTGTAAAAAGATAAGATTGGAAAAGTTTACAATTTATTAAATGGACAAGTGCAAGCATTTTTTTGTTTGTTTTTGATATTGTTTTCTTTTTTAATCTGAAAAAAAATAAGGTTGCCTTATTTGGCTTTAGAACAGCATCAGGTTGACCAATTACTGGTTGTGAGAGTTATAATAAGGGTTATGAGTAAAAGAACAATAAGGGTTATGTGTAAATGAAGAGTTATTGTGTTGGGGCCCCATACTTGGAATTTGCTTAGGGCCCCTAAATCACTAAATCCACCCCTGACAATAACAACACAATATTGCGCTTTTGTAAAATAATGAAAGCAAACAGGATGTGCTTTCTACCAGCTCTGTCTCTGTGACCTTGAGTCTGACACTTCAAAACTCAGAAACTCTGTGTATACTTGCCTTACAGACATGAAAAATTTATCTATAAAGAGTGAAATGTCTACTTCCAAATTAACTAATTCAAAAGGAGAACTATTCTCAGATTATGTAATCCATATAAAACATGCAGCAGGCACATCCACTATGCAGAGATGATGAGTCAGTGTCGCCGACTTCTCTCTTCTATCTCTTGAGCCGAAAACAAAGAAAGCACTAGTTTATCAATAAATTATTAAAATGTTAATGCAGCCTCCTTACTGTTTTTCCCTGACTTATTCATAATCATTACTTCTGCCGGTGTGCTGTAGCAAGCTATATGCGTTATAGGCTTTGTAGGCATTATAGGCTATGTAGGCAATTAAAGGCTCATTATTATGATTTAAATGGTTCATTAATAAACGTGCGATTAGTCGACTAATGCTTAAAATGAACGACTACTAGTCGACCATAAAAAGCTTTAGTCGAGGGTATTCCTAACAGCTTTTCTAAAAGTAGTAAACTTGCTCGGTAGCACACCTGGTACAGCACTGTATTTGCAATGTGGCGCAAAAAAAGAGTCATGGTAAGAGAGCTAAAAAAATTACTGGAGCGTACATCTCACATTTACTTTTGTGAAAATAATTGGTTAGGTTTAGTGTAGGGTTTAATGTAGGTTTTTGGTGCTACATCATTTTCAAATGCGATAAGAGTATTATTAACCTTTTAGCGCCACTAACTAGACATTTAATTTTCAGACCTGTCCAATACATACAACAACCAACACAATAAAATGTTGCCATATACTCATGTTCATCTGTTCCAGATAAAACCTAGTGGTGCTGACTGTGGTGCTTTTTTTTTTTTTGGCCACAGGTACATTTTTCCATTGAGCCTGGGTTGGAAAAACTAGTTTTGAATCCTTAAAAATATGAATATATAGCCTTAAAGGTATATTGTGGCTTCAAAATTGACAGCAATGTAATTTCAACTCGTCCCTCCTTTTCTTTAAAAAATAAATATCAGTAATAAGTTTACAGTGAAGCACTTACAATGAAAGTGAATGGGGACTTTCTGTAATGTGAGGCTTAGAATTTTGTAAACCCACTTAAATGAATTCTTCTGTGTATTATTGGAGCTGTAAGAAGTAGTTTTTTGACCTTCGTAATGGTCGTTTTAAGGTTTTAGACATCGTTGTCATTTGTAACCAGATATATCTTCACACAGAAATGCGCTTAGTAGGCACATTGGTTTGCAGTAAAATCACATACACAACAAAGATACTTTTATCTTGTGGCCATACTATTGAACCAGTGAGTATTTTAACATTTACAGATTGGCCCTGTTTGCTTTTTTTTTTTTTTTTTTGTGAAAGGAAAAAAAGTCTAAATTAATTTTTAAAGGTAAAGAACATTATTCCAACATAAGCTTAACATGTGTTGGAACCAGAATATTCCTTTAACCAACTTACAGTCCTGCCACTCTTGCTTCAATTTAAGATTTTTGATTTCTTTACAACTGTGCGTCTTCAACACAAAGATACAGTACACTGCCTACCCACACGCCAAAAGAAGAAGTTAAGAAGTTGACAGGTGTGTTCTGCCCATGATAATTATTCCAATCAAACCCAACACCTGTTTGCTGCTCTCCTCTCCCACATGTAGGTTGTTAGCCCCTTGACATATGTCACCTCTCAATCTCACGAGGGCTAATTCAGTGGTTAGCACAAAGAAATAAACACAGATGCTTCTGGCAAACGAAAAAGATGACCTGCAACGGCTGGGACTGCGAATGTAACCTTTTCATGTCAGTACTTTGAGGTAAGCTGGTTTATTTCAAGATGCAAATGTCAATTTGATTCTATTTTTTGAGGTAGGATAGCAAGGGACGTGGACTGAAATCTTTGTATTGGCAAACAAACAATAGCATGTGTGTGGTATCAGGGCCTTAGCTCCCTTTTCTAACATTGCCTGTGTTTACCATCAAGATATGTCCCTGATGTGATCAGAGGGTTTGTCTTTTTCCTCTTTCTGAGTCGGGCTACAGCGAGATCACTTGATAAGTTTTCGGCCTCCCCTTTGACGGCTGCTCTTGGTCACGTTATCACGGCCCCATTACCCATTATCAGCTCCCAAAGGCCAAACTTGAAAAACAACAGAGGGTAACTTCAAATCTGCTGGAGAAAACCTTCTATATCTTTAATTCTCAAGGAAGACGGAAAAAACTCTTATCTGATTGACTTCACTGTAGCAGTTCCTTTAACTGGCTGGTTAAAGAGAGAGGAGGGCTTTTTTGATGTATTAAAACCTTGAACTTGGCAGAGAAAAAAAAAAAAGAGTTAAATGATGCAGAACGGTTCTGTTTCACTCCACATTGCAGGTGATTATGACCTCTCGAAATTCAATTCTACAGTGATTGTACCTCCCAAATGAGCAAGTCCCTGCAGAAATAAGCATAATAAAGGACTCTGGAATGAGTGCTGCAACACGTATTACGCAAACATATTGTTTTTGCAAGTTTGTCTGTTTTAACAATTCAAGATTTCATTCGAGCTGCAAAAAAAATGTATCTGTGCCAGAGAGAGTTCATAAATTACGCTAGAGAGTAATAGGAAGAACAATGTTTTTGAACCTTGAACATTGTATAGCCCATGGCAATTTAGGCTGAGGAATTCAGCTTTGAGGTTTGTCAAAAATGATGGACTCTGCTGATCTGAGCTTCCAAGAGGCGGACGAGGCTTGCTTTGAGATTCTGAAGCTTTCTAACTTCCACATAAGCATATGTACTTCAAATACATCCATCACACAAATGCAAAACTTTCAAGGAACAGCAAGTTGTTGATGAGAAATGCTGATCCTAGAGAAAAGGAAATGCCTGAGAGTCTGGAACTGACGAAGTGTTGATAAGACTTCGTATTTAGCCTGTATCCTTGAGTGATGTTTCCCAGTTTACTTGTAATTTTAATATTTAAAAATAAACTTTTAACTTAATCGCTTTTTTGGGATTTAAAAGTTTGTATTTTATTGTTCTTTCAAATTCAGATACCCGCTTTTTGTAGGATTTAACTAATGAAATGGATGATTGAACCTGGAGTATTTAAATTAGTGGTGTCAAAATTAGTGCATTAACGCAGGCGATTAATTTTTTCAGTTTAACATGTTAAAAATATTTAACGCAATTAACGCAGGGGCGGAGCTAGATTTGGCCACCCACTCACAACTGCTAAAGAATTGCATTTATTTACTTGCAGAACATCTTTACGATCACATCAAACGGGAGACTTTTCAGACTCACGCTCCAACTTCACCAAATGAGCACGGAAACGGTACAGGTGACGAGGAGCTTCAGTAGAACATGAGAGGTTGTCAGGCCATATGTCAGTAAAAACAAATCTTCCTGTCCTGTCAGCCATTATAGCTACTGTGCTCGTAGCATGTGCTCTTCAAGTGCACAAACAAATATGGCAGCACTGTCGTGGTTATGTCGTCAGTTAAGTCATGAAGTTACAAAAAAGGGCGATTAAAGCTGCCTTAAAACTGTGCATGTAAGTATTTATTATTTATGAGCAGGCACGTGCAGAGGGGGGGGCGGTGGGTGCTTGAGCACCTGCCCTTTTTCCCCTTGATGCCCAAAGTACCCTTTTGTCAAGGCAATTTTTATTTATTTTTTTGTAATTAAACTCCCTTTTGTGAAGGCCTGCCCAATCTAACTATTAGTAAAATTAGTTAATAATAGTTTAGCCGTAAATTAAATTATCCACATGATGACCTTTCACCTGACGATCTCATCCGGGACGATCCCTCACGTTCAGACACGCCTTTAGGATGCCTTCAGTAACGTCCGCGGCTGCCGGTAAGTGGAGTTCTCAGCGGAGTGGTGTGCTTCTAAACTTATATTATTGAATTATTATTTTACGAGAACGGCGTGAAGAGATCATGCACAGCTGTTGTTTATATTGCTGTGTGTAGCCTGTGGAAGCAATTAGCTGCAGCAAGGGGCTACAATATTTTTGTTCAATGTTTTCCTAATGACAATTTTATGATTGGTTTATAAAGGCTACTACGAACACCCTTTTCCCATTTTTATCACAGAATAATTCAGGAAATATATTTTATAGTTTCTATACTAAATGATATGTCAATCAGTACTGCATTTTTCATATAGTTTATTTATTACCTGAAGATAACTTGAAAAACACACACAAACCATATATTTTCGCAATCGTGTGTTTATTGTCTTCACGTTTCATCAGTAAAAACGTTTCTGCTTTTTATTCAGCTCATCTACAGCGATAGCCATGCCAGTTTGTCCATATTAGGAAATTCCTGCAGTGCACGTCAAAAGTTTCTGCGCGAGAGCGCCCTCTGGCTTCGAGTATGAATGAAACACTGCACGAGAGTGTTCAGCTCTCCTGATATTCACATCTCCTCATTTTGGATACGAATAAAACGTCAGGTCATGTCTCTTTTAATTTAAATCTAGATTTAAATCTAGAAACCTCTATGTGAAAACACCTGCTCGAGCTTGAATAAAGTGCAGGGGACGAATTTACATTTTATTAAAATTTATATTAAATATTAAAAATGCAGCTAACGTAGTTCTACAGCACAGCAATAAAAACAAAAGTGCTTGTTCTCTTTCGTTCTTGCTGTTTAATTGTGAAAAGTTTAAAGCGCTTCGAGGTGTCTTGTCTTTTTTATGTTATCTGACTAAAAACTATTCATACTTTGAACTATTATTAATTCAGTATTTATTTAAAAAAAACGTAGAGTCCCTTAAAAATAATTATCACAACACTGGTAAAACAGGCTTGTACTGATTTTCTCGTCCTCCAAATTATACTTATCATCAATTCTGTTTTTATAATCATTATCATTCAAAAAATGAATAAATTCAGAACAGGATTAGAATAGAATTCTATTTTAAATAAGACAGGAATATTTTTTTCAACAACAACAACAACAACAACAACAGTAGTGATTACAACAGCAAAACCACCATACCCTGTAAACTCAACAACAACAACAACAATAATAATAATAATAATAATAATAATAATATCATTCCAGAGTAATTAAGAGGTGCAAAAAATGTCTTTAACATTTAAACTTAAAATGGTCTTTTCTGTTCTGTGTTTCTTTTTCAAACCTGCGTCATGGCATTTGCTGCTGTATCAATACAGAAGCATCCATTTCGATACACATATCAGCGAGGACCACAACCCTTTTAAAAGCCGTGTTCCATGTGCCCCTTTTATACTTTGAGCACCTGCCCCTCCAAAGGTCTCTGCACGGCCCTGTTTATGAGTCACATTTAAAGCAGTGCCAGATCTGCATCATGCTCAGCAGAGGCACCTCTTAAAGTGATAACAGCCAAAATATCCTAATAACCCGCTGCTGTGATGATTGTCAATCAAAGAATAAAAGAAAAAAGAGGAAAGCAATAACTTCTGTTGCTTTAAGCTTTAATTTATCTCTGTTTAATTTAGAATTTTTGATAGCTTTATTCAATTATATTTTCTACTTGCTGAAGGGCACAATTTATGTGAAGATGTTTTTAAGTTCACTTAAATTACACGTTCTTTTTTACAGTCTAATAAATGTTAAAATTGATAGCTCTCAATTATACTGTAATGTTGAATGGCTATAGCCAATGGTTAAATATTAGGAAAAGACATCAGTTGGTATCGGTGATACTTGCCTTCAGTCATAAAAAAAGATGGCATTAAACACATAATAAAAATATACTTTCTTTATGTTGGCTCTACATTAATTTGAAGATTGAATGTGAAATTATTGCAATATAAAAGTATATTTAAAAACTTTAATGTTAGGTGGGATTTCAGAAAAAATGTGTGATTACTTGGTTCATTTTTTTTTTATCGATTGACAGCACTAATTTAAATTCATTAGCATGGGATTTTTAGTTGTTTTACACTGGAGCGCACCTGAGTCTTGTGAATCAGCCACTTCCAGTGAAGATGAATTATTAAGGATTATTAAAAAAAAAAACACAATATAAACAGTTTAAATATAGTGCTATGGCCATTAATGAAAATGATGAGAATACTGTCTGCTCACAAAGATGACTAATAATAGTAGAGGCCATTACATTTTATGCTGAGTTAGATTTCATTGACTGCGAAAGTACAATTTGCATAAATGTAATTTAATTGGCTGGTTAGCATACACCGTAATTTAAAAAAAAAAAAAAAAAGCTAAATAAAACAAATTACTGGAGGATGTTTTACAAGTAAATAATATTTCAGTCTTAAAATTTTCAAATTCAATTCAATGTGTTTGACGACCCTTTATTTTAATTACTTACTAGCAATTTCTGAGTGAAAAATTTCTACACCAATTTATTTCAGTGTAGTAAGATGGATTGAATGAATGAAGGAATGCATAAATAAATAAATAAATAAAGCAGGGCAAAAAGTGTCATTTTTCAGTTGTGCTTGAGTAAAGTAGCTACAAATTCATACTTGCAAAGTAGAGTAACAGGTACTTCACACCTCTCATTATAATATACAGACTTCATTAAAAGTTTCTACTAAACAAAAGCTTGAAAAACAAGGTACGACACTGCTTCGCTTGAAATCAGGACACTGAGATACTGTATGTGTCAAGCACACTGTACACAGCTGCCTGCAAAGCAGGAGATCTGAAAAACAATAGCTTGTCTTTCTTCAGCTATCCTCAGGTAAGGCTTTAGTCCACCTACTACAGGTAAAGCACACGAATAGGTCTGATCTGCCCCTTCAACTAAATATCCAATACAAAGCACGAGGCTTTAGGGATTACAGAAAAATCTCCATCGGGCCTCGGCGCTGTGGTCAGGAAGGGTGGGGCCGCCGCGGCCTGCAACCCAAGCAAATAAACTCACTAAAATCTCAGTATCATAGCCCTTCATCATTTTGCATCCATGACATCACTGATGTTTATACACTGGCCTTAGCATGCTCCAGTAACACCAGGGACGGCGGTAGGCCCGGATGAAACAGATCTCACCGATCTTTGTACTGCGCATTCAAATATTCGACGGAAATCTGGCCTGGACCTCAGTCGGTGGCTTAGCCCGGGGCAACGGACCGCACAGTGGCCTTCTCATTGTCATGCATTAATGGTGCGAGGGCCCATGGGGTCACATGGCTCGGAGGTCCATCCTTTGTTTTTTTGAGTTTTTTTTTGAGATTTGAAAACCTGACTATTTCTCCCACTTCTGCCACTCCTCCCCCGCTCGGCCATCTTGTTACCTTCTAGCATTGAGGGCTGGAATGTTTATTGAGCTTCGTCAACAATGACAACAACAACAAAACCAGGACTTGCCCACCTGTGTACCCGCCCCTTCTCAAACAATGCTAATTCTGAATCACCAGTCTAGGCCTAACCCAACCCATGGCCCCCTGCGGACTCGGAAATGCCTGAAGAACCGCCTGATTTTTGTGTTTTTGCCACTCCTTGAGTTCTCAGGGAGATTAGCTATTAAACCTGAGGGGTGCTAGACTAGTCTCCTATCAAATACTCCAGCTGTTTTTTACGTAAATATGAGGGGTTAACCTAATTTAAACACTCATTAGAGACATCCTTTTTTAAATAATTAGCACTGATGTAATAAAAAAAGTTATGTTTTTATATAATCATAATGAAATATTGACAAGCATTGATGAGATTTCTTTTATATTTTTTATTTATTTTACATAAAAAGGATTTTTTTTTTTTTATTTGAAGTCCAACAAAATTCCAAATTTATTATGTACTATTATATTATAAAATGTTGTGTTATACCTCCCTGGGCGCCGCAGCATTGGCTGACACTGCTCCGGGTGTGTGTTCACTACTGTGTGCATGCACTTGGTTGGGTTAAATGCAGAGGACAAATTCCGAGTATGGGTCACCATACTTGGCCACACACTACTTCCCTTTCCCTTTCCTTTCCCTTATACACTACCAGTCAAAAGTTTGGATTGATTGATTGATTTGATTTTTTTTTTTTTTTAATAAATTGATTCAAAAATACAGTTAAACAGTAATATTGTGAAATATTACAAGGTAAAATGTATCTATCTATCTATCTATCTATCTATATATATATATATATATATATATATATACACACACACTACCGGTCAAAAGTTTTAGATCAGTAAGACTTGTAATGTTTTTTAAAGAAGTCTCTTATGCTCATCAAGGCTGCATTTATTTGATCAAAAATACAGAAAAAAACAGTAATCTTGCAAAATGTTATTACAATATAAAATAATGGTTTCTATACTGTAAAATATAATTTATTTCTGTGATGCAAAGCTGAATTTCCATCAGCCATTACTCCGGTCTAAAGTGTCACATGATCCTTCAGAAATCATTTTAATATGCTGATTTATTATTAGAATTATCAATGTTGGTAACAGTTGTGCTGTCAAATATTTTTTTGGAAACTGCAATACTTTTTCTAGGATTCTTTGATGAATAAAAAGTTAAAAAGAAAAGAACAGTATTTATTCAAAATATAAATCTTTTCTAACATTATAAATCTTTGCTATCACTTCTTATCAATTTTTCTCATCTTTGAATAAAAGGTTTACTTTCTTTCAAAAAAGAAAAAAGAAAGAATAAAAATTTACTGACCCCAAACTTTTGAACAGTAGTGTATATTGTTAGAAAAGTTTTCTATTTTAGTCCAAAAAATATTAAGCAGCACAACAGTTTCCAGCACTGATAATAAATCAGCATATAATAATAATTTCTGAAGGATCATGTGACACTGAAGACTGGAGTAATGTTGCTGAAAATTCAGCTTTGCATCACAGGAATAAATTAGATTTTAATGTATATGAAAATAGAAAAATATTATTTTACATCGTAATAATATTTCACAATATTACATTTTTTCCTGTATTTTTGATCAAATAAATGCAGCCTTGATGAGCATAAGAAACTCCTTTAAAAAACATTAAAAATCTTACTGATCCCGAACTTTTGACCAGTAGTGTATGCAAAGCTGAATTTTCAGCATCAGTCTTTACTGTCATATGAATTTTCAGAAATCATTCTAATATGCCGATATGCTATCATTATCAATGATGAAAATTTAATTTGATTTTTTTTTCATATTTCATTTTTTTTTTTTTTGCAGAAACACTATACACCATTCAAATTATAGGCACAGGTAGGATTTTTTTTTCCAAAAAAGAAATACTTTTATTCAGCAAGGATGCATTAAATTGATCAAAAGTGATGATAAAGAAAAATGGCTAAATATTTCTTTATAAATTACTGCTGCTCTTCTGAACATTTTATTTGTCAAAAAAAATCCTCGACAAAAATACCACAAAAATATTGCGTAGCAAAATTTTATTTTAAACTTTAGGAACCGTTATTAATACCTGAGTACCAAATCAGAACAAATCAGCATATTAAAATTATTTCTAGAGGATCATTTGACTAATAAGTCGATTGTACTGTGTAAACAGCAGACTGTAATTTAAATCATTATTCATTGAAAAACTTTGTTGATGCTGCGTTTCTCTAATCCAATACGTATGTGTGTACTCCAGAAGCAATGATATTTGATATTAATGATGTCCAAGCTGAAAAAAAAAATATTATAATCAGAAATGTGGCTCCCTAGGCTGGGAATTGGTCTGCTACTAAACTTAGGGATACTTGGGATGATGACTTTAAAATTCACATTTTTAGTGAAAGTACTTTAATTGAAGTATTGTCTAGTTCAGACTATTTCTGACTAAACATTATGTTTAGGACATAAGGAACACAGGGGATGTAAGTGCGCAGAGTGGATTGGTGGGAAAGCATCTTGGATCCGTGTCTATACTGTAGGTACATGTGCACACCACATTTCAAGCATCACCCTCCAGTAAAATCAAACTGTGTTACAGAGGAAATAACAAAACAACAGCAACAACAAAAGAAAACAACAAAAATGACTCCGTAGACCGAGGACCACATAAATAAACAGGAAATTAGATCCCAGTCAGCAAAGAAGAAACCTGTTTCTCTTAAACGCATTGAGTGAACGAGTGAGATAACCTGTCTAAATTTCAGTCATATGGCTGTGCAGTGATAGGGGTGTTGGGATAGGGACACACATGGTATGGTGCACACAGGGTGTCTGGGCTTTATCACTCTCACTGACAGGCGGGTGGGGGCACAGCCTCTGGCAGTTTAATAGCAGACCCTTAGCCCACCCACCTGACCCTGCCCAAAACCACCATCTTGAAACACCTATATTATGCTCTCAGGAAAAGGGTTAATGAGGGAAAAAGATTCCGGAATCAGGAGCTATTTTTGGATTTAGGATTTTAGGCAGTCAGTGACTGAGCATGAGTGAGATATTGTTTGTAATATTGAAGTGTGTGTACGGTTGCACAAAATCGCTGTCATTATCTCATGCCAGTGTTATTTTAGTATGATGAGATATCATTTAGTTTTATATTTAGTTTTTATTTTAATTTTATTGTAATTTGTATTCATTTTAAATTCCGTTTTAGTTACTTTAGTACAGTTTGTCTACATGAAAATGAGAAGGTAAAAAATTAAGAAAAGAAAATTAAGGTTTTTAAATTGCATTTCAAAAAATAATAATAAAATAAGTATTTTTTTATGGTTTTAGTAATGACAGAAAATATTTTCATTAATGCATATGTATTAATATTCTATATTAAAAGAAATTCAGATACTTATTCATGAAAATATTAGATTACTCACCACGCCTCTGTGCAACGCTAAAGTGCAATTCCCATGAGCCAGTGAATTAATAGCAGTAATTAATTACTAAGCAATTCAGCAATTATGCAAGTTCAGTGTTCAGTGATCCATATCATAGTTCATTGAGGGGAATTTCCATAATGCACTATATATGTTGTCGTCCAAGAGGATGAGAGTACATTGAAATATGCCATTTAAAAACTAATATAACCTGGAAATAAACAGTAAGTGTCAAAAAAAAAACCATACAAAATGAGTTCTGCACTTTTCTAGGTCACCAATCAAATGTAAGCAAATTTGTGACACTGACCGTGTTAACATTTTCAAATCATGCAGGATAAATGGATCATCAGGTTTTCTCATGTTAGCTCAACTGATGCTGTAAGCAAGGCATAAATTTATTACATTTACATTTATGCATTTGGCAGATGCTTTTATCCAAAATGACTTACATTCCGTTCAAGGTACACACCTACATGAAAAAAATACTATAGAAATTTATAGCAAATACTATAGTGTTTTTGAACCATACTATAGTAAAGTGTATTATACTGTATATATTATAGTATTTACAACACTTTGTTAATGAATGCTACAGCATACTGTAGTATTAACTATAGTGAACTGATAAACTGTAATAAATACTGTAGTATACTTTAGTTTTTACTACAGTAAACTGTAGTGTATTGTAGTATAATATAACCTATAGTTGTAGAAAACTTAGTATAGTATTGGGTAAAGTAATTTGTTTATATTACTATAGTTGTTATATTACCACAGCAAATATAGAATTACCGCAACAAATTAATTCAAGTACTTTACTATAGTATGGTTCAAAAACACTATAGTATTTGCTAGAAATTATTGTCATGTTTTTTCACGTGGGTCAGTTCTTGCTTTCTCTAATAATAATAAAAAAAAGTTAATTTATATTTTATTAATAACATAATTTGTAATGAAAATAAAGTATTAAATTGGAAAAAAATTCAAAACATAAGAGACTAAACAGAAGTGTCAGCGTAGAAGTGAGAAGAGTAGCTCTTGCAGGTGCACTTTTTGTGTATCACAAAGTCTTTGAAATAAACCAGCACCATTTATTTTGCATGTGCGAAGACAACCATTACAAAACGTAGGCCAGGGTAACTTGGCAAAATAAAATAAATATCATGTCTGGAACGGCTGCTTTCCAGATGAAAACAGCTAATGAGGAAATAAGGTGGAAAATCAGTCAAATCAGGTGGGTTCAAGGCGGGTGGGCTGGAGGTGTCCACCCATCACCGGCCTGATACAAACCAGAGCACCTCAGAGCCTATAGTTTAAGTCATATCCTCTCTCATGCAAACACTCAAAATAGACGTTCGCTCACACATGTGCTGGAACAAACATGGTATACAATGTAATATTTTCATATAAAAACAAGGAACGAGTCCAAAAGTGAACAGAAACAGAAAAGCAAGGATGTCTGGCCATCTGGAGGAAAGCCAAGTTTTGAAAGAAAGCCTGGCTGTTAAAGTCAAGTGCACAAACCTGTGATTACATTGCGTAAAATAAAGGCCATTAAGCAGTTACAGTAGAAGATAACATCAGCTGCGCAAGTTCAAAAACCACTAAACCGAGTGTAAACTTTCTTCTTCATGTCTCCAGGTCAGAAGATCTCAAATTTTGTGATAAAAGCTCTGTTTAAAGTCCTTTTATGTTGATTTCTGTGGAAAATATCTTCAATCATAATCAAATCAGTCAAGACATTTAACAAACAATCACAAAAGAGACAGGCGATGCTTAGAACTTGAATAACAACTGCTCCAGTTTTGTGGAAATCCATTTGGATTCCATGCTTAAAATCTCCTAATAAACTGTTAGATTGAACAGAGTGTACCTTGTGTTCCATCAACCACAACCATTACGGATAATGCTGTTTATTTCACTCTAACTTTGATCATAAACAGGTCTGAATCAAACCAATTACTTAGCCCGTCCAAAACCAGGCTCTAATCAAACCAATTACTTTACATGTCCAAAACAGACATTCCCAAACCTTTGTTAGTTTCCAGCGCCAAAGCCGTGATAACTGGTTTATTTGTATGTTCTGCATCAAAGCCAGTGTAGAAATAACAAGACTTTCTCATTTACATAGACGAGCGAGATGCATGAATAACCAAATGAATAAGCAACAGGTTGAATGAAAAGCAAATGAGTCCATGACATATGAGAGTGTCTGAGGTAAAAGAAAAAAAACACACATATGCCAAGTTCTTAGAAATATAGTCATGCTGGTGTCATACTGTATCAAAACTAATTATAAATTTCAATGACTACAATACAAATTGTGAATGGGAAAGTGAATGGGACGCAGAGAGGGTGATCGAAAAGATGTGTCTCGATGTGAACATATGGCAGCAATTGAGGAGAGAAAGCGCTGTCTAACCAGCTGCAATTAGCACACTGCCTCATGTTGGCCTTTCTTTTAATAGCTTGGATTGCCCTGTTTAGACTAAAAATAAATGGGCCAATTTAGGTCTACGGGGACTGTCATTTCAGGAGCATGAACTCTGACCTTGGCCAAAACTGAATGTCCAGATGGAACGTAGCGTTCGTGGCACAAAACCACATCCCTTCAAATCCAGAAGAAATGGCTTCCACATTTTCTGCACGCATCACTGCAAAAGACCTCACAATCTGCACACTACTAGAAAATAAAGGTTTCACAGCAACGACACAGAAGTACCGTTTTTGGTTCCCCGAAGAACCTTTCATTGAACAGTTCTTAAAAACCCATTTTTTCTTAGTGTGAAGAACATTTTAATAATCTAAAGAATCTTTCCCCAGTGTCTGGGCACCTTCTTTTGCATTTTGCAAGTCCCATGGATGTAAAAAGTTCTACACAGAGCTACAGATGCCAATAAAGAACCATTACTTTTTTTCATTGAGTAACTGCATGATTTTTACTGTACATTTCTGCCATATGGACATCAACCTGACAGCTAGTCACCACTGATAAGCTAGTACTAAATATAATGTAGAAACTTAAATTTTTTTGTAAAGCTGCTTTGCAACGATTTGTATCGTGAAAAGTGCTATACAAATAAACTTGAATTGAACTTTTAAGAAGAACATTTTAATAACCTAAAGAACCCTTTTCCTCTATAGAACCTGAAAATTGTTATATTTAAGATGTTTAAATTTATTTGACATAAATGAGCATGGTGTTATACGTTAGAAAAGAAATGTGTCCTTAAAGGGATAGTTTACCCAAAAATGAAAATTCTGTCATTAATTACTCACACTCGGGTCGTTCTAAACCCTTAAGACCTTCGTTCATCTTCGGAACACGAATTAAGATATTTTCGATGAAACCACTGATGTCACATGGACTATTTTAATGATGTCCTTACTACATTTCTGGGCCTTGAACGTGGTAGTTGCGTTGCTGTCTATGCAGGGTCAGAAAGCTCTCGGATTTCATCAAAAATATCTTAATTTGTGTTCCGAAGATTAAAGAAGGTCTTACAGGTTTGAACTATCCCTTTAAAAAAGAAAAAAAAAAAAGCCCTTGAAAAGCGAAACCTGGGGAAAATATGGACGATGTAAAAATAAAGGTTCCTAAAGATTGTTTTCAAAGTGATGCCATAGAACAGGGGTGCCCAAACTCGGTCCTGGAGGGCCGGTGTCCTGCAGAGTTTAGCTCCAGCTTGCCTCAACACACCTGCCAGGAAGTTTCTAGTATGCTTAGTAAGAGCTTGATTAGCTGGTTCAGGTGTGTCTAATCGGGGTTGGATCTAAACTCTGCAGGACACCGGCCCTCCAGGACCGAGTTTGGGCACCCCTGCCATAGAAGAACCAATTTTTGGTTCCCCAAACATCTAAAAGAACCTTTTTCCACTATAAATAACGTTTTATGGAATGGAAAGGTTCCATGGATGTTAAAGGTTCTGGAATGCCAATAAAGAAGTTGTATTTTTAAGAGCACGCCAAGCTTTACATAACATTTTCTATACAAAAATACAAGGACTCTATGTAGGTATGTTTGTTTTTCCATAGCAATTATGCTGGATTTCTCGAACTAGCATGGGCGTAATACTCTGAAGCCGGCTCCAGATCTCTATCTAGAGTTTGATGGGGTGTGAAGAGGAAACCCACTGCGCTTGGGACTCCGATAGCCAATCCCTAAATCACCTTCCATGTCCGCCCTCAAACTTTCTTCTGCTAAATTACCCTCTTGTTTAAATGGAATTTGCAGCCAGATTCGGGCTGAATTCGTTCCAGAGCACCGGGCCTGACCGGTAGTCCGGAACAGATGTTCAAATAAGCCCAAGAACAACAAGGAGAACCCTTCACACCTGGCAAGTCTCAATGCAAAACTTGGCACCCCAGAACCTGTAGGTTGTCCTGGCTCAGCCTTTCACCCCTGCTGATGTCAATGCGTCCTTCGGCCAATCGGAGCGCTCCGGCCTGCCCTTGACTTTGCCGGCCCAGACACAAAGACAAATGAATCTTTCAGATTAAATGTTTTTTAATGGCATATGGAGAAAGTTCGTGAGGACCCTGCTAGAAGCCATATGTGGATTTGCTCTGATAATCATTCAAAATGAGCTCTCATTTGTAATCCGCTCTGCCTCACAGGGGCCCGTGTGCAATCTGTGTTGTTTGTTTCTCCAGATGCACTGTATATAATGACAGCAGAGCTTTGTAGTGTTAGACAAAGTCCAACTCTTAGTGTTCTTGCCTACGGCCAAGTCATTTATTCCATCTGAAGCGGAGGAATACATTTGAAAATGTCAAGGAAAGGCAAACTGGAAGTAAGACACAAAAAGTCATGGCACTATTCCTTCCAGAATGAAATGGAGACCACCTGAGAATTACTGTTTCCAAATCATGTCACACTTAATTAAACTGGAATGATAATGGGGAGCGCATGAAAAGACCGTGAAATATTGCATCTCCTGCGACACAATGTCTATAACTAATTGTTCTGCTTTGCGAAAGCTACAGCCAAGTTTCTCTGAATCATACTGGAGAATATCAAACGCTGTCTGCGCCGATGAAACTGTTAATGCTATTAGACAAGTCAAAAACATAGACCTTTTCGTATAAGTAGTAGTGTTTGTTAAGGCAACCGTGAGTATTATTAATGCTCATACTCAAGTAAACCCCTGATCCTAAGTATTACACTTCAGCACATAATTTGTCTTGAGCTGCTTGTGCAGCAAGGTAGATTTATTATATACCTTTTAAAAAATAATTCAAACTTATATGTTTGTTAATGTTCTTGAAGAAAGTCTCCTAGGCGCACCAAGGTTACCTTTATTTGAATACAAAAATACAATAAAAACAGTACATTTGAGAAATATTATTACAATTTAAAATGCAAATTTATTATAATTTGTAATAATAAATTAAACATAATTTATTCTGGTGATCCTAAACTGAATTTTCAGCATCAGTACTCCAGTCTTCAATGTTACATGATCCTTCTGAAATCATAATGTGCTGATTTGATGATTAAGACACATTTCTTATAATTATCAATGTTGAAAACAGTTGGGCTGCTTAATATTTTTTTTCAGGATTTTTTCATAAATACAAAGATCAAAAGAACAGCATTTAATTGAAATAGAAATATTTTGTAACATTGTTTTTATTTTCACTTTTGATCAATGTAATATAATGCATCCTTGCTTAAAAATTTAATATAACGCATCCTTCCTGAATAAAACTATTAATTTCTTTCAAAAAATATCTTCTCCCTCTCTTTCTCTATGTACAGTATCTCACAGAAGTGAGTACATCCCTCACATTTTTGTAAATATTTTATTATATCTTTTCATGTGACAACACTGAAGAAATTATACTTTGCTACAATGTAAAGTAGTGAGTGTACAGCTTGTATAACAATGTAAATTCGCTGTAAATTTCCCTCAAAATAATAACACACAGCCATTAATGTCTAAACCGCTGGCCACAAATTGGACCCAAAATGTCAATATTTTGTGTGGCCACCATTATTTTCCAGCACTGCCTTAACCCTCTTGAGCATGGAGTTCACCAGAGCTTCACAGGTTGCCACTGGAGTCCTCTTCCACTCCTCCATGACGACATCACGGAGTTGGTGGATGTTAGAGACCTTGCGCTCCTCCACCTTCCGTTTGAGGGTGCCCCACAGATGTTCAATAGGGTTTAAGTCTGGAGACATGCTTGGCCAGTCCATCACCAGTCTTGGAGGTGTGTTTGGGGTCGTTATCATGTTGGAATACAGCCCTGCGGCCCAATCTCCGAAGGGAAGGGATCATGCTATGCTTCAGTATGTCACAGTACATGCTGGCATTCATGGTTCCCTCAATGAACTGTAGCTCCCCAGTGCCGGTAGCACTCATGCAGCCCCAGACCATGACACTCCCACCACCATGATTGACTGTAGGCAAGACACACTTGTCTTTGTACTCCTCACCTGGTTGCCACCACACACGCGTGACACCATCTGAACCAAATAAGTTTATCTTGGTCTCATCAGACCACAGGACATGGTTCCAGTAATCCATGTCCTTAGTCTGCTTGTCTTCAGCAAACTATTTGCGGGCTTTCTTGTGCATCATCTTTAGAAGAGGCTTCTTTCTGGGACGACAGCCATGCAGACCAATTTGATGCAGTGTGTGGCGTATGGTCTGAGCACTGACAGGCTGACCCCCCACCCCTTCAACCTCTGCAGCAATGCTGGCAGCACTCATACGTCTATTTCCCAAACACAACCTCTGGACATGACGCTGAGCACGTGCACTCAACTTCTTTGGTCGACCATGGCGAGGCCTGTTCTGAGTGGAACCTGTCCTGTTAAACCGCTGTATGGTCTTGGCAGCCGTGCTGCAGCTCAATTTCAGGGTCTTGCCAATCTTCTTATAGCCTACGCCATCTTTATGTAGAGCAACAATTCTTTTTTCAGATCCTCAGAGATTTCTTTGCCATGAGGTGCCATGTTGAACTTCCAGTGACCAGTATGAGAGAGTGAGAGCGATAACACCAAATTTAACACACCTGCTCCCCATTCACACCTGAGACCTTGTAACACTAATGGGTCTAATTGGGCCCAATTTGGACATTTTCACTAAGGGGTGTATTCACTTTTGTGGCCAGCGGTTTAGACATTAATAGCTGTGTGTTGAGTTATTTTGAAGGGACAGCAAATTTACACTGTTATACAAGCTGTACACTCACTACTTTACATTGTAGCAAAGTGTCATTTCTTCAGTGTTGTCACATGAAAAGATATAATAAAATATTTACAAAAATGTGAGGGGTGTACTCACTTCTGTGAGATACTGTGTATATATATACTTAAAAACATGCCCTTATTTAAATTATATTAGTCCTTAGTCTCTACTTATAGCTTATTTTATATTAGAGTAATATATTAATATTTGTGTACTGTAATTATATTTAATAAAATTGCTTCTATCCCTTCATGAATCATTATATCTTTTATATATATAAAAAAGACAAATAATAGCAAGAGGCAAAAACGACACAAAAATCCTGCAGCCAAAGAAGCTCCCAATGATTATCAGTGCAGCACAAAAGAGGCTTTTGAAAAGCTGCGGAAAGGTCAAGTGATGCTCCTACAAAGAGTTGTGGGTCATTTAGATCAGACAGACACTGTCCTCCAGTGGTGTTTCTTCATTAAACAGACACAGGTGAGAGGATAGCCTGGATTTGGGCCCAGTAAAACCAAGCTCTACCTGTGATCACCCAAGCATGTAGAGTGGAGAGATAGAGAGACAGAGGGGAGGGGTTCAGGACCCTAGCCGAGGGGCAACCTCGTCACTCACCTGGGCCGTTGTCTTTGGACAGGACACTCGACTATCTGAAACAGCAAAGCACCCCCACACACGGCTTATTAAGGGCAGGTTTGTTCTTCCTGACAGAGCTCAATTGTAGATAATTGTCTCTTTCAGATCACTGAGGGCTTGTGTGATCCTCCATCCATTGAAGTTGAAGGAATGACGGATTCTTTTCGCATATGGATGGAAGGAGTTCCACTTCAAATAACACAAACCAATAAGGAGTCAAAGACCCTTTTTCTCAAGTTTTAATCAGTGTTATATTCAGCTAAGTTTTATGGATGAGATTTTTACTGTTTTACTATTATCATTGTTTTATATTCAATTGAATTGTGTATATCTTTAATATCTAGTGCCGCATTTTGCAATATAAATATATAATTACATAAAGAGCTCAGGAATTTATTCATTTATTCAATAATTATGAATTTTATACATTAAAACTATGTATACAATTATGAATTATAATCTTTTATTTCATTAGGCTATAGTATATAAAATTATATAATATATTCATACAACTTTTAATTAATTATAATTAAAAACATTTTATTTAACATAATAAAACTGCATGCATCCTTAAATGAACAAATAAATAAATAAATAAAGAACACTTAAAAAAACAAACTGAAACAAAAGCTTTGCCAATGCACAGAAGGTACAATCGGTTTAACACCCACACTAACCAACGGCACTGCACCTACAAATGATTCCAGTTTCAACTTGTGATAACGTTTACCTCCAAACGGTTTGACGTCATATGAATAGAGAGGTTTCCCCTCATTGCAATTCCTTCAGCAGCTCACACAGACACACACGCACATTCACACACACACACACACCTGCAGCTGGTCTGATTAATAAACTCCCAATGGCAGTCCGTTAACAGGCCAGCTGTAGAACAGCAACAGAACCATGTGTGAAATTAGCATGCTAGAGGTCCTGTTATGTGCCTAACACGACCATTACTCACACACTAACACGTATCCCTATAAACTGAGACCAAGCCTGGTTTATTTGGAATAGAGGGGACATAGGTCCTTCATTGCTATCATTGGGTAACCAATCATATGTCACAATACAATGAGTAAAATATGTCTTAGATGGAAAATGATTCAATTTTAAATGACTTTACTACTTTGGTTTGAGTGGACTTTTTTTTTTTTTTTTTTTTTCCTGTCTTTGGTGCTGAGCTAATTTCTAACATGGAAAATGGTCAATTATTAAGAAATATTCTTGTGAATATTATTTTGGAATATTGTTTTAATTTGTAAACAGTTCATAGGCTTTTCATATGTGTCTCTCAATTTCCATCCTGTTAGTTACCTTTCGCAATTTCCCGTAACCATGAATCATGTTCCTTTAATGGCACCATTCTCCAGGAAGTGACAACCCTTTTACAGGAAAATAACAGTTCAAATATTATGGATCTGATCAATTCTGTGATATTTAATGCTATCCATTCCTTTTCCTTTTTTTGACTTTAAAGCATTCCATTCTGTTTTATGCAATTACAGAAATCTGTATGATATCATCAAAATCTCAAAAGAACAAATACACACACAAACTCAAAGGTTTTCATGATGACCTGTCAAAAGTTTGCTTTAACTTAAAGCAATTGAAATCCAGAAAAAAAAAAAAAAAACATAACTTGGAAAAATAAAATTAAACTTGTAAAAAAAATACAATGGATTTCATAGGGCTCTAAAAATGTCATTTTTGTTCATATTTTAATAGACTGTTGTTAAACTGTGTAGGATTTATAATTTAAATTAATTAGACATGCCTTTTGATTGCTAAATTTTTTTTAACTATAAAAATAAAATTCAGCAAAACTAAAATGGGGAAAAAACTGTAATACAAAATAATTAAAATTAGAAAAAAATTGAATTAAATTAAATTAAATTAAAATCAAAAAAAAAAAAAAAATAGAATTTAGGAAAAGGAGTTTGAGTAAAAATAAACCAAAATTTCATACGGCCCTACTTTAACTATGTTCAACCCTGTTACTTTTCTTGAAATTGTATAATCAATCAAATAGAAATACTTCATTGAAGTATATTCATTACAAAACTAGAAACCATTAAAATGGACCATTTTATCCAAGCATCAGTAGATCTCCCTAGCAGATAAGTCCTGTGTATTGAAATCGATGACCCTTGTGTATCCCTCAGATAAGACTCTCTGTCCTCAGTATTTTTGCCTTTTTCGCTCCATTCAAACCCATTCACAAAAACACACTCACGTCCTCTGCCTCTGAAACACTCGACACACCAACAAAGACGCTCTCTACACATCCTGGATGGTCATGTGGTGACAATGTGTGCGCTGTGGTGGAAGTCTGCGAGAGGAGGAAGTGAGCTGTTGCCCCGAGCGACTCGTCCTGGGGAGGAATGTTTATCATGTCCAGTGTCTTTGATCTCGCCCACTTAATCACTTCCTGCACACTGTACGTGAACTGCTGCACTGCCACATAGGGGAAGCAGGGGGAGGCCATTAGATGTGGTTACTCCTCCACTACCTTCCACAAGTCATTAGATAGAGGCTGCGATAAGGTGCACAAATCCCATGGTTTCAGGGTGTTGTGGCT
>JAFVLL020011183.1:0-16135 GCA_021397915.2 Tor tambroides
AAAACTTGAAAAGTATTAATTTAAGGTACATTTAGAACAAATAAAAATGTGCGATTAAATTGCGATTAATCACGAGTTAACTCATGACAATCATGTGATTAATCACGATTAAATTTTTTAATCGATTGACAGCCCTAATATATATATATTACTGTAATACTGTAATACAAAGTGACTATATTGCAGTAAATGGAATTATCATTAAAAAAATAATGTGAAAAAAATACCAGACATTACAGCAATGATCATTAAGTGATAAAGTATTTATTTACTGGCAAAATGTGACCTTGATATTCCTTCATACATGTAACTTATTAGGGTATAATAGAGCTAAAGACACCTCCTAAAGGAATTGTTCACCCAAAAATTTAAATTTGCTCACCCTCAGCACAACCAACAAGTAGATGAGCTTGTTTCTTTATCAGAAAAGATTTAAAATTAATCACTTGCTCACCAATGGATCCTCTGCAGTGAATGGGTGCCGTCAGAATGAGAGTCCACACAGCTAATAAAAACATCACAATAATCCACAAATAATCCACACCACTGCAGTCCATCAATTAAGGTATTGTGAAGTGAAAAGCTGCATTTTTGTAATTGGCAACCATTCAGTTTTGTGTGATGAAATATTTTAATATTGACACATTACATGAGCAAAAAAAGCAGTTTTGTTTTGGCTTTTGTTAGGCTTTTTTATTATGAAATTACCTCAAAGACAATCATTTGTCAACACGGCATACAAAAACCTTGCTTTCTTTAAGCAGGTGTTTAGGATATTTTGGTTTTGGGGAAAAATAACATCAGCAAGGTCTTTAGTTTTGCTCTATGAGATGAACAGCACATAGCATGTGCTGCTCCCTCCTCTCTTTAAACGCATGTCTTTTTTCTTGACCTCTCATTTTAGTCAGAGTCCTCTCTACCTCTTCCAGGAGTCCTAATTATCTCAAAACAATTAGCGCCAATTTGCCGTCGCGCCACTGAGAGATGAAAAGGAAGCTCTTCTTCCTGTTTTGCGTAAGATTCAGAAAGGCTGAGAGGGGAAGAAGAGGTCAGGAAATGACAAAGGAGCTAATTACAGAAGTGTACAGCTATTTCAGGCCTGTTCACAATTTCAGCGCTGCACAAGACATCAAAAGGGTCAAAGTCACAAAGATCCTGCAATTCAGGCTTGATGAACTTCCAATGAGGTTTTGCTTTTTTGCAGTCCACATTTATGTGACATTCTTACAATGGATTTGTCGTTGATGTCACAGTTCATGCGTGATCTCTTTCAGCAGATGGCTGGAGGAGGTGGAAGATATGAGTTTTACTGGCAAATATGTACCACCATGTGGGTGATTTTTTCAGAGAATCACTCTATTGTATTGAAATGGTGTTGTTTCACCATGCAGTAAGCACTAAGCACTCCATGAGATGTCCTGTAGAGAATTCCCAAGATGTCATCTGTCCCAGAGAGTCGATGTGCGTTCCTGTACTAAGGACATATGGGCAGATCAAACTCAGCTCAAGTCACTGGGCGCAACATTACTCAGGCACTGAACTGGTTACAGGTGAGCAGATGCTTGCACAGAGTGGCTGTAATGAACCACGTAAGTGAACAGGAGGTGCTCAGTTGCAGTGCACAATTTAGCAACTAACCAGCTAGTCCACTACAGGAAGAAGCACTTCACAAGCTCAAATGTGAAAAGATGTTCAAGGAATGTTGTTGATGTGCTCAGTGCATGGATTGTGAAGATCTGTGAAGCAGCTACATTTACTCATATTCCAGTGAGTTGCTTTTAGGCCGCGTGTCCACCAAAGCGTTTTTTCCCGAGGCTAGTGTATTTTTCCAATGGGAGCAGCAAATTTTTTAAAACGCCAGGAGCATGCCAAGCATTGAGCGTTTTTGTTCTCGGTTGAAGAATGTTCAACTCTGAGTAAAACACAGCGCTCATCACTGTCACTGTTTAGTCAGCTAACCAGTCATAGTGGAGGATGGGTGGAACAAATTCCACACCGACCAACTGCCCAGTGTTGCCAACTTAGCAACTTTGTCGCTAGAATTAGCGACTTTTTTTCCAAAAAAGCACCTAGTGACAAATCTAGCAACTTCTTGGACAAACCTTATTTAGTTTCCTTATTTAGTTGTGCAGGTTAACATCTTGGAAGGGAGAGCTGGTTATGTGGTCTTAATGGGCCACGTTTCAGTCACTATTTCATATTCATCCCATTGTTTGACAACAGAAATAGTAAAACATATAAATGAAAACAGTTTTATTGAGAATTTGGCTGCATTAAAATACTCTGCAACCGCCACATTGAGCTTGAAAAACAAGAAGCACAACAATGGAACAAAATCATTTAAAACAAGGGCCAGAGCAAGTACTTTATATTGTGTCAATATTTTATATTCATAAATAAACTATCTCCAAAATCAGATACTAGTTACACTTCCACGGATATTCCGTATCATACCAGCCAAATGCGCTTTGGTGGACATGAGTAGTCATGTGTCCATATCCTGCCACAAGAGTTACAATGCAATGAAAATATTTAATATTTAAATATTCCGTACTCAGATGGACACCTAAGTCTAAGTGATGGAGAGACTTTGAAGTCTTACATCACTATTTTTATTGTGTTCTTGTGCATTTTATAATGTTAATGTGGGTTTTGCCGGTTAATAATTCCTGTTTTAGCTGAGTGGGCATGGCCTTAAAGGAAGTATGAACTTCTAGGGGGAATCGCTCATTTGATCTAATTTATGGTTTGTGCGAATGTATGTTTTTGGTTTAATCCATCCTTTGTGTATAAGATGCCTGTCAATAGTAGCAGGGGGATCTAGTGGACGGACAAGGTTATGCGCTACTTGAGTGCGGTAATCTCTGACCTCAGTTGTGCAGAGGAGAGCTGGTACTGTTTTTAGTACCTAGCATTTCTAGTTTTAATAATATTTTTTTGTTTTATGTAAGCTCTTAACCACAGTTACAGTGCCTTGCAGAAGTATTCAAACCCCTTCATTTTCTTCGTTTTGTTATGTTGCAGCCTTATGTTAAACTGCATTAAATTACTTTTTTTTTCCACAACAATCTACACTCCATACACCATAATGGCAAAGCAAAAACAGAACTGTCGCAACTTTGTAAATTTATAAAAAATAAGAAATCTGAAATAAGTACACTGCATAAGTATTCAAACCCTTAACTCAGTACTTGGCTGAAGCACCTTTATAGCCTCAAGTCTTTTTTGTTTGATGTGACAAGCTTTGCTCATCAGCATTTGGCAGTTATCTGCCATTCTTCTCCTCACCTGTTCACCTCTCAAGCTCTGTTGGGTTGGATGAGGGCAGATGCACATTTTCAGGTTTCTCCAGAAATATTTGACCGGGTTCAGTCCCAGGCTGTGGCTGGGCCACTCAAGGACATTCACAGAGTTGTCTATAAGCCACTCTTGCTGTGTGCTTAGGGTCATTGTCCTGTTGGAAGGTGAACCTTCTGCCCAGTCTGAGGTTCTGAATGCTCTGGACTGGGTTTTCATTAAGGCTATCTCAATATTTTGGTGCACTGAGCTTTTCTTCTACTCTGATGAGTCCCTCAGTCCCTGCCGCTGAAAAACAGCCCCACAGCATGAGGCTGCTACCAGCACACTTTACTTTTTGGATGGTACTCTGCAGGTGATGAGCAGAGCTGGTTTCCTTCAAACATGATGCTTAGAATTGAGGTTCATCAGACCAGAGAATCTTGTTTCTCAGAGTCTGAGGGTCCTTTAGGTGCTTTTTTGCAAATTCCAAGTGGGTTTTTGTGTGTCTTCACTGAGGAGAAGAAGAGTCTGGCCACACTGACATAAAGCCCAGATCAGTGGAGTGTTGCAGTGATGTTTGTCCTTCTGTAGGTTCTCCCATCTGCATATATGATCATGGAGCTCAACTAGAGTGACCATCAGCTTCTTGGTCACCAGTTTAGACAAGACCCTTCTCCATCTGTTGCTCAGTTTGGCCAGGAGGCGAGCTCTAGGAAGAGTCCTGGTTGTTTCAAATGTCTTCCATTATGGATAACGAAGGTTACATGCTTCTGTGAACCTTCAATGCAGCAGAACTTTTTCTGAACTCTTCCCCAGATGTGTGGCTTGACGCAAACCTGTTTCTGAGCTCTACAGGCAGTTCTTTTGACCTCAGGGCTTGGTTTTTGCTCTGATATGCATTTTCAGCTGTTAGACCTTTTATTAAGATGTGTGCGCCATACCAAATCATACCCATTCAACTGAATTTGACACAAGTTAACTTCACTCAAAGTGTAGTAACATCTACAAGCAATATGAATGCTCCTGAGCTAAATTTCAACTGTCCCAGATAAGGGTTTGAATACTTATGCAATGGAATCATTTATGTTTTTTTATGTATATTAAATTTACAAAGATGTTAAAAACCTGTTATTTGCTTTGTCATTATGGTGTGTGGAGTGTAGATTGTTGTTGAAAAAAAGTAATTTAAAGTGGTTTAACATAAGGCTGCAACATAACAAAACGTGAAAAAAATGAAGGGGTTTGAATACTTCTGCAAGGCACTGTATTTGCACATTTTGCATAACTGCTTTAAAAATACGCCTTTTTGAATGTCAACATCATTCCCATGTTCACATTTCGATGAGATTCTCCTTGTGACTAATCCGGTCACTAAATGGGTCACTACCACAGATGGACTATTTTCTTCTGTGGAGCATAAAGATATTTTGAAAAATGTCCATTTCTTTCTGTTAATGGGGTGCAGTGTTGCTTGAACCCAAATATTCAGTGATTCAAACCATATTCTTTTATGGAATGACATTAGGAGTAAAAGATGACAGAATTTTCTTTTTTGGGTGAATTATCTTTTTTTTTTTGTGAATGATTTTTATTTTTTATTTTTTATTTTTTTGGAAAAAACATATTCAAATACTGTCATGCTTTGACATAAGCTTTGTCACTGGCCCTGAATAAATAATAAAATATGACCCTGTAATGAAATCATGCTGTACAAAATGACAGTGAAAATCAATTTTGGTTTCAGTTTGAGAAAAGGAGATTTTAAGTGACATAAAAAGTTAAGTTTGACACCTTAAAAGAATAATATGTGCTAACAATGAACAAACAGATGCAACGATTACTGGAAAATATTGTTACTGTGTGACTGTGTGACTGTGTGACCTTTACGTCATGACTGCCACTGACAAAGACACTTAATATGTTTTTACCTTCTTCCTCTCTCACTCTCAGTCCATTCTAATGGACTCTCCCAGCATCTGAAGACCAGGGCTGACAGTAATCAGATTTGTCTATATAAAAGTATTGTCCTATAAAAGTGCTCGAAGATAAAAGCGTCTGAGGCTTTCCACACTTTGACCAATTACAAAGCAGGAGAGAAAGAGAGAGAGAGAGAGAGAGAGAGAGAGAGAGAGAGAGAGAGTGACCTGTCCACTTTATCACAATGTCAGTCTCAGTGCAGTGACCAAACGAACATTGAAATAAAGCGAAGATCGCTCTCTGTGCTAATCTGAGAAGCTGGTATTATCATGCAGGTGCATTTGATGTTGGACACAGCAGGTAGAGCACTTCCATTAAATAGCGTCTGTCAGCAACCCCAACAAAAGAAGTCAAGCAGAGTCATCTAATGAAAACCCACTGAGCAAAAACTTCATTAAAATGTTAATAACCGTTCCGCCGAAACATTGTTTTCCTACCGACAACAGCTCCAAATTTGCTTGATTGATTGTAAACAGGGGTTTCAGACAGTCATCGACCAATTCGCCACTTGAAAATTTATTATACTAATCACTGGCTTTTCAACATTGTTTAAAATCAGTTCCATGTTGCAATTTAATTTACATAGTGAAATGTGTCAACAAATAACAACTAGAATTGTTCAAACCAGTGAAATTACTTTTTTAATGATTTTACATTTATATCGACACATGTAGAATATTAAAAAATAGGCTACACACTGGCCAAAAGTGGCCATTATTGTTTACTTTTTTCTTTTGCAGAACACAATAAGAGATTGTTTAATTTATATTCATTTTGGTGAATACAATACAAATGTTCACCTGCTTCATATGGCAATTTTCTGTAAAAAGTGTATTTCCGCCACCTACTGGGCTGGAGTGCAAGGTATTTTACAGTGCTGAAGTCCCTTTAAAGCCAAATCAGTTTGCTAGGTGGCCATCTTGAAAATACAACTATTGCCTGTTATGCAAATATAGCTCCTTCAAATTCAGGTCTCCTATCTAACTGAATAACATATTTCAAATCAGCAAGAAAATCTGTCCAGATATGAGCCTCTACTAAGCAGTGAATTGGAACAGTGAGCAACATCCCATCACTAATATTTATTTTATTTTATATCAGCTTTAATTTAGTTAATGAAAGTGAGTTCTAATAATTGAAATTAACAGTAGCAACACTTATTGAAACTCTTCCCAGAAGATGCTGTGTAGTCAAAGAAAATATCCACCTACTTTTGTATATATACTGTATTGTATAATTAAATATATACAGTAAGCCTATAATTCAATGGTCTGTAAAGAATGTGAAGACCTCTCACACTTTCACTTGGAAATGTAAACAATTGCTTCACACAGGTCAAAAAACCTTCTGAAAGCAGAAAGAATTGGAGGATTAGCAGAGAGACCTTTAATATTGACGCAACCCAGAGACAAGACATTGACGGATGGAATCGGGATCAATTATTTAGATAGAGCTTGATATGAGAACGGCAGAAAATCCTGAGCTTCTAAAGGGCAAAAGGGAGCGCAGTATAAAAGGGCATGATCAGTGATTATAGAGTAATGAGAGATGTGGATTAAAAGCATGTGAGCACAATAAATCGTGCAATAAAAGCTATTCCCTACAATTACCTAGCCATCTCTAGAATTTCAGAATTTGATACCCGGCATTCCATTGATCTTAAAATAATCATTGGCCGTTTTCATCCACTACATTTCCATGGAAATGTCTACATATTTCTGATAATCAAAAATTCATTAGAGTCAAAGAGAGAGAGAGAAAAAAAGAAACCCTCTTGAGGAATCCTCATTCAATTTCCATCCTTTCAACCATCCTCCAAACTCCTTACACTCTTTCCTCATAAATATTTAAGCGTGGAACCGGGGCGCTGGTATTGTGCCACAGGAGGTACAGAAGTGCGGTTCTTCGGCATCGATCAAATAGGTTCAGGCTAAATAATTAAAAGCTCACACTCCCCGGACAAACGAGGGAGGCTGCTGGCTCTCTCTTCTCCACCATGCTAACAATGGTCAGGGCCCAATTACATGTGCACATGTGCTTTTTGACCTTTTCATGTTTGTAATGGAGCCTCTAATGGTAAAAATAACCCTGAACAAATCCCCAGACCGAGGCAGCCCTAGGAGACACGGAGGCAGATAAGGAAGGCGGGGTTCCGCGGGCCTCGGAACTTTAGAGGAGAGGAGAAGAGGAGAGGAGGCCACCCTGCGCCCGGGTGGTTCCTGCAGTCGGCGACGAAGCCAGAAGCACGGAGCGTCGCTAGACACCGCGGCCAACATGCTCTTAGTTTTAATCAGAGAGGAAAAAGACTTGCCTCAGTACACTAATGAAATGGGGAGCAGCTGTGCTCAGGAAAGCGCAGTAACCACACATTTAGTTTGGCAGAACGTCTGCCAAAGGCAACTGTATATTTTCGGGCAGCAGAGGGAACACGTGAGGGCATTGCAAGGATGCCTTGGCTGATACAAACCTATTTCCTAGTAGTTATACATCTGAGCGAATGGTGACATATCCTCAAATGATTAATTATAGTAATATACATTTACTTGTGAAGTAGTGAAAGGTGATGTTTCTGAAATGTTACTTAGTATGACCCACAAATTCATGAAATGAATGGCCATGAAGTCTATGATTTTATATTTCAGTTAAGAACATAACTACAACAGCAACATTTTGGCACTTATTTGCAGATTTCTATAAAGACCATAAGTTATTTTGCTATAAATGGAGCTACTTTTCCTTCTAAGTGTAATGAGTATTACATGCGTTTTCTCACACCTACAGCAACACCTACACACTGACTTGAATGGGAATAATTGAGTCCATTAGAACACATTAATGAATTCTCATGAAGTCACTTCATGCATCTTAATCAAACGGATTGCTATCCAATTGGGCTGAAAGTCCCATTTATACTTCACCACTTGCTTCACACGAAAGATTTTTTGGGCTGTGTGCAAGTTAAATTGCTCTTTAAGGTAACAATTGCAGGTTCCCACTTTTTACAATGCAGGACAATAACAGAATCAATGATGCAAACTTCATCAAATATGAGACACATTTAAATTCTGCTGTAAAGCAGCTCTAAAAAGACAATAGTGTCATTATTTAGTTCAGATCCGCTCAGTATTGATACAGTTTAATTTTTGTGCATTCAATTCGGGTATAAGCAGCTCTACAGAAGGCAATACTGTCATTGTTCAGCTTGAGTCAGTTCAATGTTGATTCAGTTCAGTTCAATAACAAGTGTCGATGTTGCAGAATTCATCAATTATGAAACAAATTTGATTCAGCTATGAATCAGTTCTACAGAAGACAATAGTGTCATCATCCAGCTCAATGCACTTCAAGTTTTGTTCTCATAGTGTCAGTGCAGTCAAATCAAATATATTACTGAATATTATGTGTTTTTTAAACCCTAGCTGAGCAAGTCAAAGGCAACAGTGGCAAGGAACCCAAACTCCCATCAGGTGACAGAAATGGAGAAACCCTCAGTCAGGGAGGCAGTTCTCCTCTGGCCTAAATGAATGAGCATGGTGTAATTTATTTATGCAAGTGCAAGTTTTGGGGAGATGGAAGAGTGTTGCTGGATATGCTGCAAACTCTCAAATTTAAAGCCAGATCAGCATCCTCCAGCCTGACACCTGCAGTGCATCCTGCCTGAATCATGGAAAATCAATTTGATCACTCAGATTCATTCACACGTGCATCTACATCACTGTTCGAATATAGTCTGCATAGTCACATGATGTTCGTTTAATGTCACATGAAGACTCTGCTTCTTAATTCAGCCAATGTTTGTGATCCATTAGGTTGGTAAATTCAACATTTTATTAAGAAAAAAAACAATAAAGATTTTTTAAACTTGTAAAAAAGACTCCAACTGTGCTCCCTTTAATCTCATTAGCATCTAGTAGGAGCAAAAAAAGATCTTGTTCATACTTATGGGACTGCACTCAGACCAAACACTTGCCAGACCCCAGCCGAACGAACTGTGTTCCAACAAGCAGTGGGCAGAGAAAGAGAGAAGGTCAATGCTCCCTCTCCAAACAGCACTTTTGTCAGGAGACAGGCATGAGCAGATGCAGATATACATGCTGGCTAGGCTTCCCCCGATTAAACAGGTCAGGCTTGTTCTGCGGCAAAGGGAGAGAGTGAATTAGAGCTGCGGGAAAAGTGCTATCTGCCAGGCCTGATATTGATGGAGTCCCTCAGTAAAAAGCCACTGGCGTGCGTCCAGCTCTCGGCACTATCCTCACGTTCAGTAACAGATGATTGACTGGATCTGGTCCAAACTTGGCTCTTGACACAAAGCCTGGCTAATCCACGGCCCAAGCCATGGCACTTTTCACTCCAATTAGGTCTTTAATCGAATAAGCACTATAGATTGTTCACAAGGATGTCAGAAATAGTGTATACTATTAGGAACGAAACACTGGTTAGAGGAGATTTTGTGAGAGCCAGAGTGAATCTTACTGTGGGAGGAAACACAGTGGAAACCCTTGTTCATTCTTCATTCAACTGAACATTTTTTAATGAAAAGCAGGGATACACATTTAGGTCACACAAGAAGAAGAAATAATACAAGGATAAATAATATTTTAGTTAACAAAGTGATTCAGGCATGTGATTTGTTGTTTTTGTAAACAAGTTAATACTTGTCTACTTTTGCTTTGTCAACTAAAATAGCTAAAAATGAACTCTATGAAGAAAAATAACGAGTTGCATCTTTGAGCAAATGCACAATAGTTTTTGTTTGTTTATTTTGTTTTGTTTTTTGCTGTTTATAATGAATCAATTGAGTGATTGATTCCGTGACTTGCTAATAAAGACTTTTCACTCATGATTGAATTGGTGTTTTGAACAAATCAATTAAGTGAATGATTCAGTGACTCACTCATAAAAATGGTCAATTGTTTCAGTCATGAATAAATTGGTGAACAATTCAATGAGTCAGTGACTCAGTGACTCACAGAGACGCCAATTGTGTTTCTGAATGAATTGCTTAGTGAATGATTTAATGACTCAACCATAAATATGGTCACTTGTTTCATTCCTGAATGAATCAATGTTTTTGAATGAATCACAGAGTGAATGATTCATTGACTCAATCAAAAAGACAGTCACTTGTTTTGTCCATGAATAAATGACCCTGATAGCCGCAGTGCATCCTGTCCAAATCATGGCTCACCACAATCTGTATTGTATTTTTGTTTTGTTTTATTTTGCTGTTTTTAATGAATCAGTTTAGTGATTGATTCCGTGACTTGCTAAAAAAGACTTGTTTCACTCATTATTAAATTGGCGTTTTGCACAAATCAGTTGAGTGAATGATTCAGTGACTCATAAAAATGGTCGCTTGTTTCGGTCATGAATAAATTGGTGTTTGGAACAATTCGAATGAGTCAGTGGTTCAGTAGTCTCAGCCTCAGACGTCACGCCCACGGAACGTTGGCTAAACGTCTGATGCATATGGCACACTTTTCTGGAAACACTTCAGGAATGTCGAAGTCGTCATCTGACTGGTTGAATCAAACTGGATTTCTGAGAGACGCGAGTGTCGCGTTTATTTTCTGTCCGCCGGGAAACAAAGATGCCGTGTCGCCAAACCCCCTCACGAAAGAAGAAAGCCATCGTGTTTACAAATGTGATGATGAACGCTTATCAGGTCAACTAAATGCTGGATTTTCAAAAGTATGTGAAATATTTAAAGTTCGCGACATAGAAACTTAAAAATACATCCGAGAGTTTCACACACCGGTTTGTTATTGTGACGACATTTCCACGCCCCGAAACGTGACGCTGAACGAAACGAACTGTGATTGGCTGTTTGACATGTCGGTCAAACGGCCTCATGGTCGGGCTTTGGCCAATAAAAGCTACCATACATTCCAGACCTTCAGCCGTCAGTCTGAGGTCTGGCTACACGA
Organism: Tor tambroides; assembly: GCA_021397915.2. Taxonomy (NCBI): domain Eukaryota; kingdom Metazoa; phylum Chordata; class Actinopteri; order Cypriniformes; family Cyprinidae; genus Tor; species Tor tambroides. Next base: position 11,184 of record JAFVLL020011183.1, read on the forward strand.
GACTAGTGATTCAGTGACCCACAAAGAGGCCAATTGTGTTTCTGAATGAAACGCTTAGTGGATGATTTAATGACTCAGCCATAAATATGGTCACTTCTTTCATTCCTGAATGAATCTATGTTTTTGAATGATTCATTGACTAAATCAAAAAGACAGTCACTTGTTTTGTCCCTGAAAAAATGAGCATTGAACAAACTGGTTAAACGTTTTTCTGAGCGAATCATTCAGTCAATTGCCACCTACCGCCGTAATTACGTAACCTGCAGAAAGAGTCTCTAAAAAATCCTCACCACTAATGCAAAGACCTACACAAACACAGACAATAAATATTCACATATGGAAGGAGAAAATAAGGTCAGAGAAAGCAGCACCATAAATGAATCTAAAAATGAATAAGTGGATCTTGAAATCAATTCTGTAAGTACAATCAACCAAGTAATCAAATAAGTACTAGATCAAGTTTTTGACACTGTTGCTAGTTACACATATTGTTAGCACATTTCATCTGTCTCCACTTATTACTGTCTATGGCATCCCTCGCTTTTACCCGAAGGACAAAAAATGACTCATAGCACAAATACACACAAACAGCAGGCTCATCAAACAGCTCATCAATCTACTGAGTAATCCGAAAAGGAAATCAAAGGAAAGTGTGTCCTTGAGCTACAACGTGTGTTTGAAATATGTGATGAGTTAGACAACCGTTTCGATACAGAATTCCAGCATTTTTATCTCACTTCTGCCATTTTCATGGGGTTATTTGTAGGAAGAAGTGTTGAAGGCTTCAACATGTCCTATTACCATAGCAACAAGTGTTGAACCAACGTAGGATCTTTCTGCCACAACATTCAACCTATTCTCTTGATCCAGTTCAAAAAGATAAAGCTGTAAAAGCACCTTAGACATGCAGTGATGTAGATAAAACTGACAGTTAGTTTTGTTATAAAAACAGGGTAGTGACAATGAGTCATGCCGCCTACTTCAAGCAACGACTACATGAATCCTATCAAATATATTTCAAAGAAAAATTTCAAGCTGTTTCTTTTTTTTTTTTTTTTTTTTTTTTTTTAAAAAGCAGAAAACAACTTATTTACACAATATATAGAGAGTGAAATATGACAAGACACTTTTGACTTTTCAAGTCTAACTCTTGACAACACAATTCGCACTCTCATTCTGACTTAGGCTAATTGAAATGGCACATCTTGATCATTTGCAATCGACTTGATTCATACTTGTGAAATTAAGGCCTATACTTAACTAATTAACTTTTTAATTATGTTGTGTTCTAAAAATGTGGAAATGATGAATGGTGTTAATGAAGTTATTCTTTTATGACAATACATTTAACATGTGATGATCTTCTATGACATTTGGCTTGATACATTTAATTCCACCTCTCCAAATAGAGGATTGAAGGATCTTTAGAGTAAAATACATTCACAATACTTCACAAAAACAAAAATCTTTATTCTCCTTTTTATCTTCTGACAGCTTAAAATCCAAAAGTATGTGTGCAGGCTCATGATGTCTCATTAAAGTGTTCATGTGCAGCGAGTTTCTTCTCAAAGGACTCTGAACTCTAAAAGAAGCCACAGTCATGCACCGAGTGGATGACACCAGCGCCTTGAGGAAAAACAGCAGGCTCTTCAAGCTCATTTGGCTTCAGCTCAAATGGAGTTTAAAAACACTAGAAAATCACTGCCCCTAAAACATACAACAATATGTGTAAAATATTTGGCTGATTTGAACACTATTCCTCCAAAAATTCATGATACAAACATAATCGTAATTGCATTCTTTCAAATAAGTTGCTTTTACTCACCAGGGATGGATTTATTTAATCAAAAATATGGTCAAATCAGTAATATTCTGAAATAGTATTACAATTTAAAATAACTGTTTCCTATCATAATATATTTTAAAATATAATTTATTCCTTGATGGCAAAGCTGATTTTTTTTAGCAGCCATTACTTCAGTCTTCAGTGTCCATGCTGCTTCAAAAATCAATCTAATATGCTGATTTACTGCTCAAGAAACATTTCTTATTATTATTAATGTTGAAAACGATTTGGCTGCTTAATATTTTTGAGGAAACTGTGAGAAACTGTAGCATTATAACATTATAATGTCTTTACTGTTACTTTTGATCAATTCAGTGCTTTCTTTTCAACAACAACAACAAAAAATCTGACCAACCCCAAACTTTTAGATGGTAGTGTATGTTATTCAAATAAAAAAAAAGAAACAAATACATATACACTATATTGCCAAGAGTATTGGGTTGCCCCCTTCTAATGAACAGGTTTGACTACTTTAGGAATTTCTATGAGTACAAATCTTAATGTTAAAGCATATAATGATATTCTAGGAAATTGTGTGCTTCTAATATTATAGCAACAGTTTGGACAGGACCCTTTTCTATTCTAACATGACAATACCTCTGTGTATAAGGCAAGGTTCAAAAAGAAAATGATTGATTCAGTCAGTGTGGAAGAACTTGACTGGTCTGCATTTACAGTCACACCAGAGGTGTTAAACTGGGATTAGGACTTGGTTTTATGCAGACCAGTCAAGTTCTTCCACACTGACTGAATCAATCATTTTCTTTTTGAACCTTGCCTTATACACAGAGGCATTGTCATGTTAGAATAGAAAAGGGTCCTGTCCAAACTGTTGCTATAAAATTAGAAGCACACAATTTCCCAGAATATCATTATATGCTAAAGGGGGCGACCCAATACTTTTGGCAATATAGTGTATATATGACATACTGCAACACGTGAATTTGAATCTGGTCTCAACAAATGGCAGATACAATGAGTTAATGAAACTAATGCATTTTTCATGGTATATATTCAGCTTTAGATTCTCTGTTTCTCCATATGAAAGAAATGCACATTTTATTTTCATTTATGAGACATCATTCATGGTCCATCTCGGGTCTGGATCTGGGCCTGCATGCCCATCAGTTTAGTTTTTCATCTACCTGACATTTTTTACATGTGTTAATATGACGAGAACATGCTAAGGTAGTCAGTAGCACATTACACATTTGGGTTTGAAGCCTCAGGGGACTCTTTTTATCGCCCGTACAGAGCTGGGACATAATTCATTTCATAAGACTCAATTTACAGAGCAATCAGGGATTAATGTTCATCCCGGTCTATAAATCAGCATTTTTATCAGGCCTGAGACCCTCTCAGCATGCTAATGGCCAGCGTGAGAGCAGCTGAGTTTGAGAGCGCTAGAAGGAACAAGCTTGTGGCAGTAATTGGAACGGTCACCCCCACAGGCCACAAAAAAATGACTGAAGGAAAGAGTAGATAGTGTAAATATAGTTTTGGGAGGGAAGGAGATCCCATTTGCTGTGACAGAAATCAATCAGATCTCCAGCATACTACACAGATTGGTCCAGACTTAATGAAGGACAACATTTTCAGTGAATGATGGCATAAATTTGGGTCTGTTCCTTGCACAAAGATAAAGCTACATCATAGGACTGCAGAAGACTTATAATGCATATTATAAGAAGACTTATAACGCATGTTACAGTGTATATGCCAAGTTCTGTCATGAAACTCTAGATGGTGCAAACTGATGATATTCACAGTGTTAAGTCGTGCAGTTGTGGCCTAATGGATAGAGAGTTGGACTTGTAACCTGAAGGTCGTGGGTTTGAGTCTCAGGTCTGGCAGGGATCGTAGGTGGGGGGAGTGAATAACCAGCACTCTCTCCACCCTCAATACCACAACTGAGGTGAGACTGTTGAGCAAGGCACCAAACCCCCAACTGCTCCCCGGGTGCCGCAGCATTGGCTGCCCACTGTTCTGGGTGTATGTTCACTACTGTGTGCATGCACTTGGATGGGTTAAATGCAGAGCACAAATTTTGAGTATGGGTCACCATACTTGGCCACACACCCCTTTCCTTTTTTTTCCTTAAACTACTTGTTACAAGCTGATTGGTTCATGTTGCATACGCAGCCAATGAGCATACCGATTTACATTTAAATGGCTAGTTAGCATTCACTAGAGCATTTCGCAGCACGCTTTCAGAGTTCCTCCGAAACCCTCCACCTCCCCTGCTCCAACTGTATAGATCTGCTACAGGTTATTTTATATGCTATTTGTGGCCTTCGAGAAACTTAGTATGTCTTAAATACTCACAGCACCATATCAATGTATGTATTGGCAGTAGCAGTTTCCTGTACATGCTTTGCAGCAGCAATAATCTACAACTACAGCAATAACCAGCAGCAGCAGTGTAGCAGATCTATTCCGCCAAGACCAAATACATTAACATTGTTATATCTATTACCATGCTAAAATCTTCTGAATGTTCTCATGATAGAAATCTATATATATGTTATATAACACTTCTTTCATGATGCTTTTGTGCCTTTTTTGGATCTTTGCTAAATTATGGCAGATATTCACTTTTCCATTGTGAGGAAAAAAATGTAAATAATGACAAAATAATAAGGTATAAAATTGTTGTTCCGAACCTATATGAGTTTATTTCATTTGTAGAACATAAAAGAAGATATTTTGAAGAATGTTAGTAACCAAACTGTAACTTTTATAGCATCTTTTTCCATGTTATGGAAGTCAATGGGAAACAACAACTGTTTGGTTACCCACATTCTACAAAATATCTTCTTTCATGCTCAACAGAAGACAGACACTCATACAGGTTTGGAATAACCTGAGGGTGAGTAAATGATGACAGAATTTTCATTTCTGGATGAACTACCCCTTTATTGCACCAAGCTATCCTCACTATAAAATGCCTCCCACAGTATGACAAATGTATCCCACAGTATCTTCCTCCGGCTTAGTGCAGGTAGAATCCATCTCAGATTTATCCACTTACAACCAATTACTGTAATACTTACACTGGCCAACTTCATTCATTTAAATGTCATGATTACATTTGTCTAGCAAGGTA
>JAFVLL020011185.1:0-17600 GCA_021397915.2 Tor tambroides
TGTGTGTGTGTGTGTGTGTGTGTGTGTAGTTTTTATTTATTCTATTTCAGTTTTAGTTTGAGTAATTTTTTAATTTAAGTTAACCTGAATTAAAATGAGAAATATTGCCTTGACAACTAGCTGAAATTAAAGTTTTTAAATGATTTTTTTAATCTAATTCAGTAATTGTTTATTTTATTTCAAGTAATTAAAATGTTTTTTTTTTGTTTTTGTTTTTTTGCTTTAGTTAATTATAACTCTGCATAAAAAATATATATATTTTAAGTTGTCTAATTTGACTTCAGTCAAATTCGCTGATTTCATTAATTATTCCTGGGATGATACCCTGTTTTAGTAGCTCGATGTGAGTTTTATTGAATTCTGTTCCTGTTCACTAAGTTGGCATATCTAGAGAACTATAAAAAATAAAATGGCACAGACACCGGAGCCTAAAAACAACAGTTGCGTGCAGAGAGTATTTACTGCTGGAAGGCAAATCTCATTATGATCAGACATTTTCAGAGGTGCAGGTACATCACAGCCTTTGTTATTCAGCCTCAGCTTTCCTGCTGTCTCATTCCAGGTAAAGCTGTTTTTATGCTGCTACTACTGCAATAAAAAATTATAGGAATCATCCTTCTAGCAGGCAAATTTCCGCAAGCTTAAGGGTCTCAAAATTGAGCACAATGAATGAACAGAGACAAATCTGTGTCTGCATTTGCCATGGCAACCGCAGAGAAGTATAATTACCCCTTTTCTTACCTGGCGCCTTCCCACAATGCTCTGTTTTAAAGGGCAAAAAAGTAAACTCAGGAAAAGCAAAGTGGATTTTAATGACAGAACAAAACAAGTCCACGATGAATTCCTGGTTTATGGAGAGATGTGTATGTAAATTGCATTGTTGGGTTTTAGTGGAATATGCTGTCATAATTTTAGATTTTTAGCTTTTCAAAAGTAATTGTCATAACAAAGCAAATAAAGCTGAGATGCAGTTTCATAATGACAGCAGCAGTGCAAAGAACTGTCAAAGTGTATATATGTGACCCTGGAACACAAAACAAGTCATAAGTATCAATTTTTTTAAATTTTGATAAATAAGCTTTCCATTGATGTATGGCTTGTTAGGATAGGACCATATTTGGCCAAGATACAACTATTTGAAAATCTGGAATCTGAGGGTGCAAAAAAATCAAAATACTGAGAAAATCGCCTTTAAGTTGTCCAAATGATGTTCTTAGCAATGCATATTACTAATCAAAAAATTAAGTTTTAATATATTTACGGTAGGAAATTTACAAAATATCTTCATGGAACATAATCTTTACTTAATATCCTAATGATTTTTGGCATAAAAGAAAAATCGATAATTTTGACCCATACAATGTATTTTTGGCTATTGCTACAAATATACCCGTGCTACTTAAGACTGGTTTTGTGATCCAGGGTCACACACACATATATATATATATATATATATATATATACATATAAATAGAATATTATATATAAATATATATAGGAACTGCAAAACATCTAAAAATAATAAAATAAATTTAAATTAAATTAAATTAATTCAAAAATGTACATAATTATGAAAAACATACATAATTCTGTAACCTTGTTTTACATAAGAAGCTGTTATTCTATATTTTCACTGCCAGACTGCACTGACTTCTGCTGCTTAAACTGGATTCATTTTGCAGTGTATTTCTGAGGCTGTTGTTTACTTCTTACATCCAACAAAGGGCTTCAATGTACTGGATTTGTCTTTGAACACCTTGAGCATCCTGTGTTGCGGCAATCTCAGACCAAACATTTCAAGGGTCAGACAGGGCCAGAAAACCATACAGCATTTTTGTTTTATTACAAAAAAGCAATATATATATATATATATATCTCTTGTCGTTTTAAGTGCCAGCCGTGGAACATAAGTATTGATTCTGTTTCTAATACTCAGCCTTTACACAAGACACTAATCCCTGCTTAATAACAGAAACCGAGCAAAGAGGAAAATGTTGAGAATGATCTGATTGCAGAAATGTGACAGTATCAAAGTGTATAGAAAACCAATGGCTCTGGCTGTGTCTCTAAATTCAGATCAGATGCACCATGTTCAAAGCCACCATAAAATCGTTATTCACAAAATAAAAGATGCGCAACAATAATTTAAGATCTACCAGGGAAGTTTGTGTGCATCCATATGCATTATCGACAGATGTCATCTAATTAATGCCATCAGTGTGCGCATACAACAAACTGGTTCTTTTTAATAAATTTGTAAAAAAAAGATTCAGAATGCATGAATCAGCAGTTTGAATCAGACACATTCAGTCAGTCATTCGTTCAGAGCCATTGCTGAGTTCACAACTGACTTTCTTACTGTACTTTTATATACTGGTTCTTTTTATTGAGTCAGTCAAAAAGATTCACAAAATAGCATGAATTAATGGTTTGAATCAGACACGTTCAGTTAGTGAATCTCACGGCCATTACTGTTTTCATAACTGATTTTCTCTCTGAACTTTTATGTGCTAGTTCTTTTTATTGAGTCAGTCAAAAATATTCACAAACTAGCATGAATTAGCAGTTTGAATCAGACACATTCAGGCAGTGAATCGTTCAGGGCCATTACTGTGGCCTGATTCTCTTGCTGAACTTTTTTGTGCTGGTTCTTTTTAATAAGTCAGTCAAAAAGATTCATGAAATAGCATGAATTAGCCAATGCTATATCTCACGGTCAATTCGTATGTATTTTACGAGGTGGCTAATTCGTACGACCTCACTCATATGATTTTGTATGATTTCTGTGACAGTTAGGGGCGGGGTTAGGTGTGGTCCTTCGTACAAATTCCTATGAATTTTCCACCTCGTAAAATATTTACGATTTTTCACAAATCGTATGAATTCTTACGAGTGAGGTCATACAAATTTGTATGAATTAGCCACCTTGTCAAATATGTACGAATTGCGGTGAGATCGGGTCGATTAGCAGTTTGAATCAGACACATTCAGTCAGTGAATTGTTCAGAGCTGTTACTGTCTTCACAACTGACTCTGTACATTTTAATTATGTACATTTTAAGTTCAGATGAGTCTGAAGGTTTGTTTCCACCATGAGACAAAGAAATAAAAAAAGATAATTGCAACTTTTTATCTCACATTTCTGACTTTTTTTTCAGAATTGCAAGATATGAACTCAAAAATCCAAGATATAAACAGAGAATTGGAAGATATAAATGCAGAATTACGAGATATATAAACTCGCAATTGCTGAAAAAAAACTGCTGGTTGATATGTGACAAACTGTAATTAATGATGCATATATAAATTAATAATGTTATTCTGAAATTATGCAAATATATTTATTAATACATATTTGTAATAATGAGTATTTTATTTAAACAAAAATATTTATTTATTTATTATTATTATTTATTTTTTATTTTTTTATTTTTTTGTGCAATTTGAAGTGTTACACACAGGTGAGTGGGCCTGTACAAACCATCTGTAGTAACACACTCTCCTCTATGCGCACTAGACGCTTTTCACACACTACTGTGTATACATAATCCCACAAAAGACTCAGTAATATATGTATGTTTACATGCTCATGCACTACAAATCATCTTACACTGTTCCCCAGCCAGCTGCTTGACTCACAATGTTTCTCTTTGCACATGTACAGTATTTATGTGAGCATTTGTACAGTTTGTATAGTTTGTATTTTTTAGTTTATGTATAGGTAACCATTTATATATAGTATATTTATAGCCAAAATCTGTCAGTAGGTTAGTTGTGTTTGTGTATAGGTTTATACTGTTTTACTTCATTGTTGTATGTCTGTATTTATGTAGCACCGTGGTCCTGTGAGGCACGACATTTTGTTCCACTGTATGTCCCCACATGTAGCGGAATGACAATAAAGCTCAACTTGACTTGACTTGACTTGAACTTATTACAAGCAGAAGTATTATTTTAAGAGTAGTATTTTTTATGGCACCATTGTAATCAGGTTCACATTATCACAAAATGGCGAGAACCATCTAACCAATTTAATTGGCCCCATATTTGATTTGAGAGCTGCGACAGAGGGGGATATTTTCAGAGAATAATGAATTATTATATTTCAGCCTGTCATGCAAAGTTGTTGTATGACTTCAGAAGACTTGGAATATAAAAGCAAAGTCTTTTTTCCCCCAAATTCATTAGAGTTTAATATCCCCTCTAGTGAAAGATGTACTGCAGATATTTACTTTATTCATGAGATGATCTGATGTGAAGGCTTTGAATGAATTATAGGGCTGAAGTCTGTGTGTTAGTTCTGCTGGTGTATGTGTCTGTAGCATGTGTTTGCCCCAGGTGAAGAGCTGCTCTCTCTTCAGGCAAGTGGAGGTTGTTCTGTTGGTGTGCTGTTTCCGCTTGTTCTCTCCATATTGACTGCAGGATCCTTCGGTCCGGTCTTTGTGTCTGTGAATGTGCTGAAGTGAACCCCAGAGCAGATCTCCGTGTGTCGCCCAGTGCTGTATCCGTTCACACATATGTTTGGTTCACATGTGCCAGTAGATGCCTCCGGCCCTCTGGCTCCACCGTGTTTGTTTTACAAAAATGGCATTGTGAAAATAATATGCATTTATTATTTGCTTTTGTCACTGAAATAATTCAAATATTTAGTCACATTAAAACAACTTTCCCTAAACACCAATCACATTGATTTTCAGTTAATTCACTAAAACATATGACCTCTAGAAAATGGCACCATGAAACCTGTGCTTTTCATTTACTTAAAGACATTAGCCCCCGGTTTCACAGACAAGGCTTAAGCCTAGTCCTAGACTAAAATGTAAATCTGAATTGTTTCAGCTGAAAGAAACTTGCACTGACTGATCTTAAAACATGTCAGTGCCTTTGTTTTGTCTTAAGATGCACCCCAGTAATGCTTTTTTCTAAGGCATGTTTATAAAAATTACTTAAATGTCCTAATTAAACTATGGCCTAATCCTGGCTTAGGCTATGCCCTGTCTATGAAACCGGGCCTAGAAGTCATTACGCTAGATTAACCATATGGGCATTTGGGCACATGCCCAGGTGCACCACGTCCGAGGGCCACCATGCAGGACTGTATAAATGTTTTCATAGCAGGAAAGGTGGCATCGGGGCCAAAGGCATCCCATTAAATCTAATAAAATGGGAAATTGTGTTTCAACTTTCTCTTCTAGTTAAATTGCCAGTGTCTTAGAAAGATCATGCACTGTTCCTTAGATGTACACTATACTGTTTAAAAGTTTGGGTTTGGTAAGATTTTTAAAAATGTTTTTGAAAGAAGTCTCATGCTCACCAAGGCTGCATTTATTTGATCAAAAATACAGTAAAAATAGTAATATTATGAAACGATATTAGACTTTAATACAACTCTTCTCTATTTAAATATATTTTAAAATGTAATTCATTCTTGTGATGCAAAGATGAATTTTCAGCATCATTACTTCAGTCTTCTTTGTCACATGATTCCTCAGAAATCATTCTGCTCAAGAAACATTTCTTATTATTATCAACATTATGTTTAAAACAATTGTGCTGCTTAATATTTTTGTGGAAACCATGATACATTATTTTCAAGATACATTATTTGATGAATAAAAAGTTCAAAAGAGTAGTGTTTATTTGCAATAGAAATCTTTTGTAATATTATAAATGTCTTTAATGTCACTTTTGATTATCCTTGCTGAATAAAAATATTAATTTTGTTTAATAACAATAGTGTTTTAGTATTGCCTAGTCAGTAACAACATGCGTATAGTGCCATATTAATGTATTTGTATGCTTAGTTATTAGGTTTACATTACATTTGCATTAAAATCATAATTATTACACTATATCTTAATTTTACTTAATGCATAAAAATAACCATTTCACTGAACTTTGGGAATAGGGTCACCCAGAAATGAAAATTATTTACTCACATTCATTTTGAAGAATGTCGGTAACCAAACAGTTGACGGTATTTTTTCCATACTATGGAAGTCAATGGCTACCGTCAACTGTTGGTTACCAGTGTTCCTCAAAATATCTTCTTTTTTTGTTCAACAGAAGAAAGAAACTCCTACAGGTTTGGAACAACATACAGTATGGGTGAGTAAATAATGACAGAATTGTCATTTTTGGGTGAACTTCAACATTGAATTATGTTTATTGCACATTTACATGTATGCATTTGGCAGACGTTTTTATCTATGCAGCAACTGACATTGCATTCGATGTATACATTTACATTTTTTATGAGTTCTTGTGTTCTGTGGTCTACCTGATCTTGCTTCTGTTAGGGCCATACTCTATTGTTTGATCAACAGGAAAGCTCAAAATTACAGCAAAGCTGAAATGTAGTTTCAGCTCAAACAATAACTGCTGGAACCCTGCTAAGAAAAGTCTAAACTCGGGAATAATAAGTTCTTTGAAGAACTTTAAAAGGTTCTCTTATGACATCAGGCTGTAAAACCCTTTTTGTTTCTAATTTAAACTTAGGGTTTTGGTAGTGTCTATAAAGAACATACAGACCAGCATGCAGTTCCTAGCTCTAGTTTCTGGAGGCCTCATTCTGTGCTGAAGATGATGAGCTGCAGTGATGGATGAGGAGCCTCAGGGCAGCAGAAATTCTTGATCGGTACCACGAGCCAGAGCGTGTGTTCCCTGGATGCGGTGTTGAGGATGCTGTACTGCAAAGAATCTCACGCCTGCAGCTACAGTCAGACTTGGGTTGCTAATGACATCTCCAGAGAGAAGCACCTGTAGGAGACAGTTAGCAGGACCCCGGGATAGAAAACGTCTGCTTACGAATGTCTACAGCACACCCGTGATTTGAAGCCCATCTTATATGCTCAAGGTTTCAGCAGGCACAGGCTAATCAGAGTTTATGACATGTTTTTTTGACGTGCTGGGAATTAGAGATGCTGCACTAATATTGAGCTAAGAATTCATACACATACATCGAATGGGTGCAAATTTGGACAGTAGGGACATGCTCCTACCAAAATTAAGAGACTGCTGAATAATCAGTGAGGTTTATGCTTGAAACTTTAAAAAAATGCAGACAGGGCCAGGGTAATTCAAGATACACTGACGTTCAAATGTTTGGGGTCAGTAAAAAACAACAACAACAACAAAAGATTTCTGTTTTAAATAAAGTTTTTTTTTCTATTCAACAAAGGAAATTATATATATAATATAAATAATTATAAATAATTATAATTAATTTAATTATAAATAATATAAATAATTATTTTAAACTGTAACAATATTTCACAATACTACTGTTTTTACTGTATTTTTTGATTAAATAAGTGCAACCTTGATGAGCATGACAGATTTCTTTCTATTAATTTTTTTTTTAAAACTCCTTACCTAACACTTTTGAATAGTAGTTTATATTCTGAAAAACTGTTTTATTTTATTTTATTATTTTATTTTATTATTATAAAAATTATAATTTATAATTTCAGTTGATACAATGTTTTTTATTTATTTATTTATTTATTTGCAGTGTAAAATATAATGCAACTGTGCGATGATTTACCTGTGTTAGAACCAAAACTACGTGCTTTAATAAGTTTTTAGACCATGTTTGTAACTGTAGATGACATACGCATGGAGAATCCATCATTGGTTGGATTTACAGTATGGATTCATCGCTGAGACATTAGCTCAGTTGAGCTTCAGGGTTAAAGGAGGCAGATCGGTTCTCCAGACGCCATTGAGTGCAGGAATCAGATGAAAAAATCCATGTTAACGGCATTACAGTAAGAGAAATCCAGCACTCAGTCATTGTTCGTAACGTTGAGATACACAGGAATGGCCTGAAAACGCAATAAAAAGTTTCACCATTGCAAGAGAGCAACTACAAAGGCCAGACGGAGCCAGGAGAGGTCAATATCTGTCTTGCATCTGTTCACTTTTACTTTAATCTTACATTTTCTCTGCATCCCTTCTACTCTGTAAAAAACAACCCAGGCTCATTGGAAATACGTGCCTCTACATACATTTCTGCAACCCCGTAATTATGTACCTTACTGCACGTTTCGCGGCAGTTTCAAAGTGAAATGTCCAGAGAGTGGCGCTAAAACACACGTTTAATACGTGACCGTGGCACGTTTTTATTACGTTGATACAGGCACGTATTGCTATGTTTTTATTATGCTGATTTAGGTATGTTTTGCGGCCGTTCAGGATTAAAATATCCGGTGAGTGTCGCTAAAGATTAATGCACTATCATGTTGGAAATATCCCCTACACTAAACCCAAACCTAAACGTACCCAATAGTGTTAACAAATGCAAAAGTAATATAAAAACATATTCGCTGATGCAGCCATGCTATTTTAACTTCCTTATGCGGATTTGAGCTGTTTAGTTGAATTGTAGTTTCACGGGGATTCGTACCAGAGCTCTTCATCACCTAAGCACAACACCGTGTTGCATGAGCTACCGAGTACATCTACTTGACTAGAAAACTCATACATATGAAGCTGTATATATGACGACAACGTTCAAAAGTATCAGTTTTCAGGATGTTAAAATTGTTTTGGTCATAACATAACATTCTGCAACTACTTGTGTGAAAGTTAGCCTTTATTAATAAAAAATATACCTGTAAATTATACTTTTGTGTGAAAAAGAATAAAAGTTGTCAGAGTTTTACTGCCTCTAGTGTTCATTTCAACTGGAAACTGCAGCGATTTGTATGTATAGGTACTTTTTTTCAGTTTTGCAGAAATGTATGAATAGGCACGTATTTCCAATGAGCCTAGGTTGAGGGTTCTCAACCTATTTTGATCTGCGACCCATTTTTAAGTGTCCAGACTTCTTGCAATCCACACCTCTAGCCTGATGAGACTTGTTCAAAGCCATTTTAAAGTAGTGATAAAGCTGCTACATTGCTTGGCAGCAGTAAACAGTATTAGGTAAATAATAATGCATAATTATTGGTTGCCAGGTCTGTGTAACAAAACGAGCCCAGTTGGTACTCAAAACTAGCCCAATCAAAATCACCAATGGCTATCAAAATCACCCCAAAACTGCTTTCCAGGGGGTCTCACCTTAGTCGAAATCAGGGGTTTTCGCTTCAGTCCGTGGACTAAAAATCGGCCCATGGCAGCAATATAAAAGTAGTCCAATTCTGCGGGAAAACCGTGGACTTGGCAACATCGAATTACACTCTTAAAAATAAAGGTTCTTTATTGGCATCAGTGGTTCTTTGAAGAAACTTTAACATCTATGGAACCTTTCCATCAACCAAAAGAAACTTTATAGTAGAGAAAGGTTCTTTAGATTTTTTAAATGTTCTTCAAACTAAGAAAAAAAAATGTTTCTTTTAAGAACTTTTCACTGAAATGTTCTCTGGGAACCAAAAATAGTTATTTTTTCACAGGTGCTTTAAGTGTATTTTGAATTACGCATTGCATTGTTTTGTGTTTAATGTTAAAGGAAATGTCTGTAAAGTCAACAGATAACATCACTGGAAAAAATTACTTTTAAGTTTTTCTATGCATTTTTTAAAAATGCTTTTGAAGAGAATTAAAGCCTATATTTCATATATACACTACAAAAACAATCAATTGTCAGTCTAATTGTAAAACTATTGTGTTCACTACACAATAGATCAATATGAATGTATTGCAAATCTGTGTTATCCTATTATTGCTGTTGATGCTGAAACTTGTTGTGTCTCTAAAGGTGCAATGAAGAGACAGATGTCAAACTCATTTTCTAGGAAAGTCTGTGTATGAGAAGCAATGAGAGACAGAAAGAGGACAAAATATCTGTAATCATTTATTGGCACATGTAGAGCAGATCTCATACTCCAGCTGACATCATTGTGTGCTATCTGCAGCGGGAGGCACTTAACTCCGACAGACTTCCAGACGTCTATCTGTCTTCACCACTCATTGACCTTGTGAGCGATCGCAATGCATGCTGAATGATTGAGTATGTCTGCATGCATGCGTGTGTTTGTTTGTGTGCTCATTATAAGTAGACTGAGGTGACTGCTGAACAAACAGCGTCCTCATCTGACGTCCCGTTGGCCGTGATTTGTGGCCCACTGGCTTATGCTGCAGTGCTATCAGACGGTCACGGCGTCATACATAATCAAGAGGGGAATTGGGTAGATATCACCTCTGTTTGTGGTATTGCTGAAATCTGAGTGTGATTGTGTTGTTCCAGCTTTGATTACACAAGGTCACTCAGACCTGCTTCACAAACATTAAATTACAACAGGGATGAAAATGTAATTGAAATCCAGCTCCGCTCTTGTTCAAGGATTGGTATCTCATTCATATGCAGGATGTTAATCCCTAATGCATTCTCTCACGGTGTTGTGCAGGTTGTATATAAACTATGCATACACGCACATACATGCATAAAATTGAATTTGTCAGGATGGTAAACATGCAAGGTTTCTTGTATTATTTGTTTAGGTATATCTGTCACAAACTCACTAATCACATCCATATTTAACTCCAAAAGCGTATTTACTTTTTATTTCATATATTTTACAGTTTAAAATATTTTTACATGTTTTTCAAAGACGTCTCTTATGCTCATGCAGGGTGCATTTATTTTATATTTGATCAACAATACAGTAATAAAAACAGTAATATTGTGAAATATTATTACAACTGTTTTCTATTTTAATATATTTTAGAATGTAACTTATTCCTGTAATGCAAATCATTACTCCAGTCTTCAGTGTCACATGATCCATCAGAAATAATTCTAATCTGATGCTCAAGAAACATTTCTTATAATTATCAATGTTTGAAACAGCTGTGCTACTTCATATTTTTTGGAAACCATGCATATTTTTCAGTAATCTTTGATGAATAAAAAGTTTAAAAATACAGCATTCATTCATTCATTCATTCATTTATTTAGGGTGATTATATTTTATTTGTGGTTTTGTTTGCATAATTGCATAAAATTGCAAAATATTATATTTAAGATCGTGTAATATTATTTTCATGTTAAGCACATTTTGTCTCCAGATCTCATTACCATAATGTCCAGTGATCATTATAAATATTATTATTCAAATTAGAATTTGAAAAAACAAAATGCCTACATATATCATTGCAGTGTTAGTTTTACTCCCTTTATGCTAAGAAATTCTTTATATTAGAGTAATTTTATTAATATAATGCAAAAAATTGCTGTTATAGTAATGAAAATATAATGAAAATTCCCACTGAGCGTATAGACAGACAGATAGATAGATAGATAGATAGATAGATAGATAGATAGATAGATAGATGGATGGATGGATGGATATGCTTAAATAGGCTTCATTTTTTTAATGCAAACATAATATCTGTTTTGATTTTTCCAGCGAATTGTGACCTGGCTTTTTTTTTTCGAGACATTTACCCGAATGCAGATTTCTCTTTCAAAGAAAGCAGCAGACAGCCGTGCACTTGAGAATTTGCCATTCACGGCTTTGATTTACAGCTTGGAATTTCCTTGCACATGAATCCTAATTTGTAATCAAAGAATTAGAGCTGTTTGTCCTAACAGTGCGCTCAGATAATCCATTTCACTTTGCCCACGCCGAAGCTCTGGCCCAGTGTGTAACGAGCATATTTTGGCACATGAACCCCCTCGGCGGTTCTCTCCTGGGTTTTATTCTGGACAGCGATGTCTACAGAATTACTCTAATTAAATACAACCAACTGACAGGTTTCATATGCCTATAGTCACAGATTCCAACCAGATATGAAGATGAGAGCTCTCTTCCAAAACATAGTGAGCTGCCTACATAGACAGTATTTTAAAGCGTGATGAATAACATAATGGTGGCTTCTAAGATACCTCAAGATACCACTCTTTTATTAATTCTGTAATTGATATAAATGGATATTAATCATCTTTACCTGCAGTACAGAGTCATTTACAAGCTGCACACGTAAATAAAGAGTTGTTTAGTCGTTGAAAAACAATAGAAGACATTTGCGAGTTTTGTTTCCTAATGAGTTGTAGGTAAATATCCACTTCATCCAGCACTCATTTGTTTCTATCATACAAAATATACTTTCACCACTTCAATGCGGGATTTTGCTGCAAATGAGTCAGTGTGTGAGTGAACTATCGTCATAAATTAAACCAGAGTTTCTGCGGGTTTTAAAAAGGTCTTAAAAAGTCACCCTTAATTCACCCTTCCACAAATTAAGGCCTAAAAATCAGAGCAGAAAGTTTTAAATTCATAAGCTCATGGCATTAAATGTTACATGAACTGCAAAAAAAAAAAATTATATACATACATCTGTGAATACTTCCTCAGTATTTTTGTTTTGTTTTCCAATGCAAATATCTAAACTTCCTTAAAACAAGATATATTTACTTGAGATGCCAAATGAATATATGAAGTCTTGTTTTCCCAGAAATAAGACAAAATTAAGTGAGTTTATGCTTAAAACAACAAATATCTGTCATTGGGAAATTAATACTTGCTTTCTTTGAATTAAGCTGACCAGTGGCAGGTATGTGTTCTTGTTTTAATTAAACTCATAAAATTTTTTGATCAATTTCTCAAGACTTCTTATTTTATGTAATTAGAAAGTAATGGAGATTATTTGGAAGTTTAATTTTGATGCATTGCTTATACAAGACATTTACGTTTAGAGACCATATTGATGTATTGTGTTCCATTCGATTTATTTCTTAAATTTGTATTACTTGGTCTTAAAAAGTCTAACCTTCAGAAAACATGCAGAAACCCAGTTTTTGCAAACCCATTTGACCAATTAGATCAAAAGACCGATTCGTTGGCGAATCTGGCATCGCTAGTTCTAATTCTAAACAGCTGATAGAAAACACACAAGACTTGATTGCTAAAATATTATCAGAGAGAATGATTCTCATGTCGGTACACAGTAATCTTCATTGACACATAAGTATTATCTAGAATATTTTACTGGGGCACAGTATTATATTACTGGGGCTTGTACTCTAGTGTGTATATTTGTGGTTTGCATTATCCTGTGCCCTGTAAACATTGTCACTGTGCCATGCCATGCAATAAAAAGAACACAACAGAATTCCTAAGTGTTGGGTTTACTGAAAACAAACATGGCGAGTTTGTACACAGAGGCTGTTTTGGACGTGAGGCCTTTCATTTCTATTAAAATGAATCAGCTTGAGCCCTCTGTTTGTTTTGATTTCCCCCCTTATCTGAGACTGGCCGCGTTTTCTCAGAGCCAGAAAATCCGTGGGTAAATATCAGTGTGTGTGTATGAGTGTGTGTGAAATAAAGAAAGGTGAGGTTTTCATTCCCAGCGCTCCATTTGGAAACTAGATAATAAAATGTGTTTGTGCCAGATACAATGTGGCCGTTATCTTGCGACGGCAGGGCTTGAAATCGTACAGAACATACTCATTAATTGATAATAATACCTGTAAGAGAAGAAAAGAGGTAAGATAGGCGACAACCGGCATTATTATGACACAATCGGTGGCATGCATTCAGACATATCTCAACACAACTGACGATTATGCATAAGCCTCACAGGGCGCCCTGAGGCAGAGAGCATTTCAGCATTTATTTGCGACCACCTTTGTATATTCAGATGGCTCCTTCAAATACCGTGGAAATCGTAGTCAGCCAGGGCTTTATTTAGAGCGATTCTATTTGTCATCATCAGAAATGAAGATAATCTCCTATCAAGATTTCTTTCTGCTTTCACATGAACACAATATGTGGTTCTTAACTAGTGAGGCACAATTTTGTTCTTCTGTGTTCACATTCAGCAGGGAAAACAATGTTAATTGCAAATAAAATAATGCTACTCATTATAATTGCACGTAGATATGGTAACAAAACAAATGGGTTTTTAATAAGGAGGAGAAATCACAATATAGGCTGTGCATCCAGGCAAATTCGTTGGTATTTTGGTACAAATTCATGTATTCGTGAGTTATGAATACATGTCAATGTTACGTAAAAAATAAAAAAACTTAATATATATATATATATATATATATATATATATATATAATGTTTTTTATTTTATTTTATTTTATTCATTTATTTATTTATTTTAATTAGAATGTACATTTGACATCTACCTGCAATGGCATCAACCACCATTTTCACTAAATTTTTACATCAGTAAGAAGTGTAATGTATTTACCCTGACAAATAACAAAATATAATTAAGATAAATTCCTGGTCTTATTGCCAAATGAGAAATAGAAAATAGAAATTTCACATTTCATGCATCCATCATCCATATATATATATATATATATATATATACAAGAGGACAGAAAGTGAATGTACATCCTAAATGCAGAGGTTTAATGGAGATGTCAGCCGGGGCGCTGAGCACACGAAACCCTGCGAGACCTTTTAAAAGGATCTGCTCTTTACACTCAAACACACAACATCTTAGTTTCCTTGAAGTGACAACACCTGACCTTTATCTACAGGCGAACAGACTGACTCACACACCAAGCAGAAGTGTATTAAACACACAGATCGTGATGGTACGGGCCTTTAATCAGTGCACTGGCTGTAATGACTCTCACCCTGTAAGTGCTGCGGAGGAATCGGGTCATCCGCAGGGCACGTCGGAGAGAATCACACGTATATTCTTGAGTTTAACAGAGATT
The DNA here is from genome assembly GCA_021397915.2 of Tor tambroides. Taxonomy (NCBI): domain Eukaryota; kingdom Metazoa; phylum Chordata; class Actinopteri; order Cypriniformes; family Cyprinidae; genus Tor; species Tor tambroides. The sequence continues at coordinate 14,630 of JAFVLL020011185.1, forward strand.
TTTCTTTCTACTAATTATAAAAAATCGATTTTAAAGTGCAGGAAGTTCACAGGGCACTGAGTCACGACTGGCGTGGCCTTGACAGCCATCAGCGCTGCATCAACAGCGTTTATGCCGCAGTTTGGCGTGAAGCTGCCATAACGCTCTTTGATCTCCTGCTGATGCCTGAAGGAAATACAAAAGATGTTCCATTTTAAAAGGAGAAAAGTCATGGGGAGGAGGAAGGATATAGGAGAAGCCAGAGGGAAACAAGACCGGGGATGTTTACTGCAAACATATAATGCCAAATGAGAGATTCGTCCAACCTCCAGCTTCCTCTGGCTCTCAATAGCAGGAAGGAGTCAAAGAGAGTAATGTGTGATTTGCCTCAGGTTCCTGGTGCAATCTCAAGTAGGGGCGACCCAGAGTTCCCCAAATCCCATTGTCATCCTGTCACTGCGGCGGCCCTGAGCAAAACACTTATCCCATGGTTGATCCAGAAGTCAGTTAGAGTTGTAATTTGGAGGCTAGGAAGGGAAACTCACTAATTAGATCTCTTTAATATTGTAATTGTTTGGGTTAGATAACACTGAGATTCAATGAAGAACAAATGGAGACTTTTGCACTAGGGATGGATGGACTGATCTTAAAGTGTCAATGCCTGGCATTGAAATAAATGCGTAAAATGCGAAAATTGGTTGTATTGCATTATAGGAAATGTTTTTTTTCTATTTTAACACACAGAAATGCATGCAAATGCAAGAAAAGTGTTCAAACCAACAAAGAGCAGATAGTTTGTTCACATTAAAAAACAACAAAGCTAAGTGTGAAATTTATTATACAGTATGCCTTTCATTATATGTATTTATTTGAATAGTTTGTAAGACTTAAAACCTTTATGTATAATGCAATATAAAGTATTATTAAAGGCTATAATGCATAGTTATTCATAATATGCATTGTAATACATTACATCTTGTCGTAAATAATTATAACTGTATTTAAAATGCATAGTGTAACAATCATATAAGTGTTATAATATATGAGATTGTACAATTCATTATAAGGTGCATTACAAGGCATAATTAATGCATTGAAACTACTTTTATAATGCATTTTACATAAAGGCTTTAAGTAAAGTCTTACCAAATAGTTTATGTTAGTTAGTTAGTATGTTAGTTATTTATGTTGTTAAGTATAAAAAATGAATATTAAATATTAATATTAAGTACCAAAATGACTAAAACTGAAATAAAAATAAATTAAACTTAAACTAAAATTGAATATGAATACAAAACTGAATATAAAAAAGATCATTCAAAATATTTAGAAATATACATAGATAGATAGATCATCAATTTTAATAGTATATACACTACTGCACTAATAATAGATATTATTTAATATTTATAATATAATAATAATATAATATAATTTATAATAATAATAATAATAATAATAATAATAATTTATAATAATAATATTTAAATATATACCCTACTTTAATATTATCACTACGTTTTTAATATATACACTACTTCAAATGTTTAGGGTGGGTAATTTTTTAACCTTTTTTTTTAAAGTCTCTTATGCTCACCAAGACTACATTTATTTGATCAAAAATACTGTAAAAACAGTAATATTATAAAATACTATTACCATTTAAAATAACTGTTAAATATATTTTAAAATGTAATTTATTTACTTTTTAATACATTTTATAATTGAGATTTGTATTTTTTAAATGAGCTTTACAAATGAGAACTCCATTATTTCTAATCACATATAAAAATCTGAGCAACATCTGAGCAAAATTATAGCAGATTGGAGAGTCTATTGTTCTTACAGAGCGTTCAGGGACAAGACATGTCAAGTGAAATCACATCAAGACCTTCATTGTCATGTGAATAAAGAAAAGGTTACACTGTAAAATGAAATTTCTATTCTCCGTCCTTACTTTACATTATTGAAGCAGCGGCGGTCTGGAGTGTTAAACAAACTGACCCTTGACCTGATCTCACAGTGACATTATTATTATGAGCTCCTGCTGGATTTATACACTTCATATCAGCCAAGAAAATGAATCCGTATTCCTCCCCATTCTCATCTCCAAATTCTGCTGTCACATGTAATTCAGTCTCTAGATAGGATGAATAACTCTTGATGGAGACTAAATCAGATCGTATTAACTAATAATTTCTTTGTGAAATTGTGTGTCAGACATCTGAAACGCTTTCGGAACTGAATTTGGATGCTCATTTCCCCACAAATACTGATTCATAATGATCTTAGAGCGCCACACGGTGGTTGGTGTTGGAATTAAAGCGGAAAATCAAAATTGTCTGCTTTTTCTGACACGGGCCATCCAGATCATCAACTAGGGCTTTGTTTACATATATAATCTCTGAAGTAACATCTTATTTGTCAGTCTGACTGTAAATTTGACCTTAATACTGAGCTTGCTACATGAATTGGATTCAGAAAAGGGTAAAACGTCTCTCAATTTTCTGCGTAATCTCCCCGAGATTAATTTACTGAATGAAGACTGTAAAACCATTCCCACCATCTCTAATCCCTCTTATCTTCAAAAGCACCTTCCCGTTTCCCAGCAGGAGGAAGACCGCGTCTGAATTTCTGACAGGCTTCAGATCGGCCTGCTCTCAGAACACAGACCTGAATTAGATTAGCCAGAGTTTGGGTCCATGAGTGCACTGACCCCAGACCAGCTCATAATCAGGAAGAGACCAGACTAGTGTGTTACGGCTCATACAGAAAGCCGAAATCAGAGACCAAACAAATTCATGTGGAACAGTGTTGCCTATGGCAAGCCGTTCAGGAAATAATTCATGTGTATTGTGTTAATATGGATTGGTCCTCTGGTTGAATGTGTGGTTTAGTGACAAACGCATTCGTTTATAATACATTGGTAGAACCAGACATATATTGGTTTAGATACATCGGTCTGATCACATGCACATGGGTTTACTCCTGT
>JAFVLL020011186.1:0-18716 GCA_021397915.2 Tor tambroides
GCTAAATTTCATCTGTCCCAGATAAGGGTATGAATACTTATGCAATGGAATCATTTAAGTTTTCTATTTTTAATAAATTTGCAAAGATGTTAAAATCCTGTCTTTTGCTTTGTCATTATGGTGTATGGAGTGTAGATTGATGTGGGGAAAAAAAGTAATTTAAAGAAGTTTAACATAAGCCAGCAACATAACAAAATGTGGGGGAAAAAAATGAAGGGGTATGAATACTTCTGCAAGGCACTTAATTAATTATCCTCGTTTAGTTCCATGTTACTTAAGCCCTGTGTTTTCCTGTGTCCAGCATCAGGTGTCTATTGTCATCCTGGTTTGCTACGTGTGTGTTCCTACATGCCTGTGTTCACTGCTATTTGTTTCATTAAAGACCATTAAAGATGGTTCATTTTAATTCCTCCTGCGTCTCCTCGCTCTCTCACAGTGGGAAATTTCTTAGAATATACTTTGGGACCAAGCTGATGAACTGATGCCTTTCTACAGCATCCATAGTAGTCTACTGAGTACTGAATCAATATGAATTAACAATAAAATGATAAAATAATCTTTGGCCAGATCAATTTAGTAGCTGTAGTGAGCCCTCTATAATTAAACATAAACACAAAATTGTGTTCACCTATAGTTAATAATTATTTTTATTAAAACTGAAGTAATTTTATTACAGGCCTGTTTCTCGGGCAAACTCTGACAGCACTGGATCACTATGCATATATTTTCTAATAACCATGCAGGAAAAACAATACCCATAATATAAATATTGCTTTGAATACTTATAATACTGGTATCTCACAGTTCTGTCAATGCAAATAAATTGAATAAATCATGAATGAGGACTGCTCACAGCAAATGTAGAAATACATTCAAGCTGTATGAGTATATATGGGTGCAAAAGCAAGAAATGGCAATAATAGATCTTAAACTGTGACAGTTTTTGGATGAAATGAGAGGTCTCCAGGTTTCCTCAACATCCACTGGTGCAAATGCAAATAAACAAATCTCTCTGTGGGAAAAAAAAAAAATCAAAATTTTAAAAATTATGTTATTGACTTAGCCCATATGTAAATATTCCATATGATTTAATAATACATTTGTAAATATAAAAGGAACATAATTTCCTTATATTAGGAACAAATTTAATAAAGTCAACTACTTACATGTAAACAGTGATCAAATATTTATTCACATAAAAATATTGATCAGCACACATACATAGTATAGGATCTTAGACGGAATCAGACAGTGATAATGTGATCAGAACTTTTCTGAAACTGACCGATCAGAATTCTGAGAGGCCCAAGACAACATGGATGACCATAAATCAGGGATCCAGCAAGTCTTAAGCTGGTCTAACTTACTAAGTCTTCCTTAACTTTAGAACAGAGGATGCTTGCATGAAATGGACCAAATAAGGAAAAACCCCTCAAACATTGTCAACTTCAACACAAGATTAATGTTCAAACAGATAACACGACTATCATAAGTAAAATCACGAGTTAATTCCATAAGGTGGTTTTAAATTTGGACCATGTGACCAATAGGTAACATGTTGGTTTATGTATGGGGAATCAAAATATACGCACACCCCTAGCTAAAACAATATCTAATTGGTCAATGCCCCATCAGGGATGTGTCTAACAGTTGAGTTTAAAACCCATGACATGAACAATGCATAGATAGCTTTTTCATGTTTTCGGATTTTTGGGCTTATGGGGTTTTTGGCCTGCATGCCTGCTGCTCCTCTAGCATCATGAGGAGATAAGCAATCTAGTCTCACACTTTACTTTTCTTTTCTTTTCTTTTCTTTTCTTTTCTTTTCCATTGAGAGTCTCTCATTCTAAGTCAAGTTTTGATGCCTCTGACTTTGTCTTTGCCTGCCTAAACTTTAACCAGCGTACCAGACTCCATATCCATCCTTCAGCCAACGGCCACCGTAGTTGGCTTACCAAAACATCACTCCAGACATTACTAGATCTCCAGTGAATCAACAAACCTGGGAAAATCCCTTTCCGCGAAGAACACACAGGAACACAAGTATAATATAAAGTTTCATAGCCTCATTGAAATTAAATGATTGACGGTCTGTTCAGGTTTAAGAAATTGCATATACTGTATTGCTAGAAACCTGGGATTCCATATTTCCATTCTCTTCAAAGTCATTCTTTCCTCACTTTCTTTCTTTTTGCAGCTTGTGTGAGTATGAGCGTGAATTGTTAGAATAGTTTTGGAGGGACCGAAATCTTGCAGGTCTCATTAAAAATATCTTTAGTTTTGTTAGAAAGATTAATAAAAGTCTTACAGGTTTGGAATGACATGATGAGGGTGAGTAACTGATGACAGAACTTTTTTTGGGGTGAATTCACCCTTTGTGAAAATATATTTAAATCGGCAGCCTCCAGCTTGAATAAAACTTTTTCTTGCAGAACTGACTGAATTATTTGGACCTTGATGATAACATACGTCGCTAAGATCTATGGTTTCCTTTTTTTTTTTTTTTTCTTTTTACAATGTAATTTTATTAAGAATCATATTAAGTAGATTTCCTTAATCTTGTCTGTTTGTATGTGTGTGTGAGTGTGTGTTAACAGGCTAACTTTTACACAGCACTTTTTCATCACCAGTTTATGTCATTAATTCATTAATTGTTATGGCCACAGCATACTACATTGTTGATTATACAGTATGTAGGTCAATACGTGGTCTATAATTGGTTCAGTTGTAAAAAAATAAAAATAAAAAAATAAAATAATTTACATAATATACCATTTTTATGTTTATACTTACTGTAGATCTCATGAGCAATTTTCTGCTTGAGCCATAGTAAGCAAACTGTAGTCTCTGAACATAACATTTTAAAAGATCTAAAATTGCTTTCATACATAGACACATCAAAGAGTCTTATCTATGTTTTTACTCAGAACTTATTTATTTCATGGTGGTGAAATCATGACAATTTGTTTGTGCTAACATAGAATGAATGCACATCAGGAAGATGTGTGGAAACAAGTAGGAAATCATTTTAAAAGCAGAGAAACATCATAACAAAGATGTAGTGATTACTTTAAGACTATGCAGGAAACCTGCATTAGAATTGCACCAAATAATTCGTAAATAATCTATGTAGGCTCAATTTGGCTACTCTTGGTGCAATTCAGTATTTTAATGAATCAATATTGCAAATATTGTCACAACACAATAAAGTCTATTGGGCTAACCACAGTCTGCTTTAATCTACTTTGCTGAAAGTATGCTTTAAGTCTATGGTAAAACCTGCAAGATAAACCTGTAATTTACAAAATAATGTTGTGTGTCTACACAAGTTTTTTTTTATATACATATGGAGCAAATATTGCATTTTGATATGTGTAGAGGATGTCAGATCCAATTAAGATGGACTGATATTATATTAAAAGGTAATATTATTGTACAGGTGAAATCTCCAGAGAGTGACATGTGATTAAACTTTTGGTGACTGTGAAATTAACCTCTGTGCGCTGAGTGGATGAGATTAAATTCATTGATTCACTGCCATTCAAACATCTCCTGGACACCGTACATTTTGTCTCATGACAGTCAGAGCTCTCAAACGCCACATAGCGCATAGGCTTGACAGAAAGAAGTTTATTTATTTAAGAATAAATAGCTTAAGTTGTTTTTCTTTTCACTGGTTCATATTTACCATGCTTACTTAAAATAAAATGTCTTTATTATCCTATAACATGTCCTGTTTTGGGGAACCCTGTCTGTCTTATCAGACATTGATTATGGTACCTTCTAAGTTTTAGCTTAGGTATTGTCACAGGTATTGTGCCATTAGCTTAGCAACATGCTAATGGATTTAAGTCTAAAGTTTATTGGAATCAAGTCTCATATGCACTTGACGTGAAGAGTGCTATTTTAACTCCATATTTGCTGCCTACTCAGAGTTCACATATGAGGTTTCATCTGTGTGTGCAGGTTTTGCTGTTCTTGGGGGACTATCATATGAAAATGTCTAAACAAAAATAGCAAAACCTGATGAAATCACCTTGTCAGTGAGAAAAAAAAATAGATTTGTACCTGTAGGGGCAAAAATGCTTACTTTCACTCTACAAAAAGTAGAGTGAGAGAGAGAAACAAATCCCTTGATTTTCCCCTGTGGTTTGAAAATGGGTCGTGGGATTGTCCCCAGTTGCAGATACCAGTGCTGCCGTCCAAAATAACATACCTTTAGAGTATGTACTGCTTGCGATGAAGAACGTACTTCTCGACTATAAGTAAAATATGTTTTGTAAGCATGTGAGTAGTATGAATACGATGAACACATACTACATCCACCATGTCGGCAGAGTTCTGTGACCTACAGTACAAAATTAGCGGTGACACTGTTCCTGTCGATTTATGACTGTGATGATTCCTCTTCCATGATCTGATGGTAAAGTGTCTATTTGATGCACACGTCAGAATCTGGGCAAAAGCAGTACAGTACAGTCCAAACTCATGTCAGTGGGTGAGCCAATTGACCTGATCAAACAATGTTTTGCACCACATGCAAATTTTGTACCACAGACTCACATTTATTTCTGAGAAATCAACTTATGAATGGTTTACTTATAGTTATTTCTTCATATTAATCAGAGATGTGTATTTCAATGTTGAAAAATACCCCACATCATCTTCAAGTACTCTACAACAAGAAGTGCAGAAATACTTTAGAGGGCTAGGGATTCAATTAGTCACCTAAGTCATGTGAGGCATCGTAATGGGGATTCAATATATGAGTCTCATGAACGCACCCCACCACTGCACACCAAAGCTCATTTGAGTTAGTGAGACCAATTATACTTCCCTCCTACCACCACTTGTGTTATCCTCTTAGCTCAAAAACCCCGGGTTGATGGGAGCGTCTCCAGCCTTCCTGAAAACGGCTCTAAAGATTATTCAAATGAGTGTATTAAATCTATTCTATTTTAAGCCCTCTATCCCTCTGTGTCCTGTTTACTTCAAGATTTTGGACTCCATCTGTAATCTACTATCTGAGGCCAGTCTTGGTGGAGTAGTGTTTATTTATTGATTACAGTTCTCTTTGTGGGTCTGGCAGTTGCAGCTTAGATGCAATCAAGTCAGATTTAATGAGTCCATGCATACAAATAGAGTTTCCCTCTGCCCTGTTTTGACCAGTATCTATTAACTCTCCCGAGTTATCAGGCCAGTCTGCAAAAGGGATCAGTCATTTTTTCGCATCATGACACATTTTCTGAAGCTTGAGACTGTGATCGACTGTCCATTCCTTGAGGATCTTAGGCAAAACTAACAAGACATAGCATATGGCTAAGGTCATAAGTGAGTGTAATAAACAGTGAGGAAGAGGATGAACAATCCATGACCGCACCTGAAATCATCAGAAGTGTTTCTTCAATCTCATTATTCAGTTGCCACCAGGCAAATTCCCACCAATATTAATGCTGTAAGCGATCGTGTTACGTTACATCAGTAACTCTTAAGTCAAATTCCTGTTTCCAATTACATTTATTGATCATCTTGTTAGTGTGACTGGAAATGTTAATCAGTTTCTTTTTTCATACCTCTTGCATGGTGCTTCTCAGAATTACATTATGAACCAATCAATATTATGTTATTATTGATCGCTGGTCCAGAGAGGAGAGAGAAAATCATAACTCTGACACCAATATCAGTAGAAGAAAGAAGAAACATCCCATTGAAGTAAGCTCTAAATATTTATTCCTTTTTTCAAATTTCAGATCATAATAATCGTCCATTTTTTTTTTTCAAACCATTGTGTTTAGAACATAGGCAGGGAAACACTTTGGATGGCTAGCCTGTTCATCACACCAACATAAACAGACACACACACACACATACACAAAAACACCAGTTCACCTACTGTTGCATGTCTTTAGATTGTGAGGGAAACCAGCATGTCAACATGCAAACTCCACACAAAAAGTCCTCCTGTTTCATCTGGGACTCAAACCAGGGACCTTCTTGCTGTGACGTGGCCCACTAATGCCAGGCACACTCTGCACGGTTTTAGCCCTGATTTTCACTCTTCAACAGTTTTGTGAAAATCGCTGACAAATGCTGAAATCAGAGGCAGATTATCAAAGACCCGATCTGAGATAAGCGCCAAAGCCTCGTCGATGCCTGTGGGATACTTAGCATGCTAAATATCTAGACCTGTCAGCAACTCACAGTCCTGCATTGTGAAATGTATTTTGACTGAAAATGACATCAGTGATGACCTACAGCCAATGAGAGAACACTATACAGGGCAAGAGAAAGTTCAGGTGGCAGAGTCATAGATCTGCAAGAAAACGCCAGCATACATGGCATCTGCAAGCAACCTCATTAGGGAGAGGTGTGTGCACCTGGTGGACAAGAGAACAGCACAAAAACAATCCAGCAGACTTATATAAGGTGTTAGCATGCAATTGTCAAGCATGTCATTACTGGCCAGGCAAAGGAGTAATCAACTCATGAGTGACATGAGCAAAAGTGATTAATATTAAATAACTTTTTATATATAGGTTGAGTGTTGAGGTTCTGTCATCATTGTGCTAGTCGATCATATTTCGCTCTGAATTAAAATTGTCCTCTAGATGTCACATAAGATGAATGGCTCATTTATGTTAAATGTCATGACTTTCCACGCCTAAAACTTTCGGTGAGACAAGTTGTACTTATATATAGGCATTTTATAAGTTATTTTTTTACCTTTCTTCTTTTGTACAGCACAGTGGTCAACTCTTGTTGTGTTTATTTGTGCTTTATAAGTAAAAAAAATAAAATAAAAAAAATAAAAAAATAAAAAAATGAAGTAATAATGCCGGTAGACGTAATGTGACCATCTCTCTCTCTCCTGAGTTTTGAAGGAAACAGAAAAATAAAACAATATATAAAGAGACAGCAGTCTTGTTTTGTTTTCCCCTCTTTTCTGATGCCATGCTGTTCCAATAGCTCTGTGCAATTCACAGATCCCTCGGTGAAAAGTAAAAAGACTTTAGAACACAGTTCATCACTGAGTTTGCAACAATCTTTGATGTGTGATTTTTGAAGAATAATTTAGCTTTGTCAGTTTCACAATAAAAATCTTGGCAAAAAGAGCTGAAAGTGTGCTCAAATGTCTGTCAGTAACTTCTCACATTTAAAGGCCAAATGCATTACTCAGCACTGGGAAAACTGCAGTGAAAGGACTAAAAACTGGAGATTGTAGCAGATCACAAATAGTAAAGAACTTGATAACCAGTAACTCTCAAGCTCTTTCAACCTATTTTTCTAGTTTATGTACACTAAGAATACACAACAACATTGGCTAGTTATCAAACTGTTTAAATAAGTGTTTAGAACTCTTACAATATAGTGCAAATAAAAGTTTAAATACAGTTTTGTAGCCTGACAGTAAATAAATGACAACCTAACTTTCATTTGTAAAGTCATGACGTATTGTCAAGTATGGTGACCCATACTCGAAATTGGTGCTCTGCGTTTAACCCATCCAAGTGCACACACACAACAGTGAGTAGTGAACAAATGCACACGCACACACACAGAGCAGTGGGCAGCCATTGCTCCAGCGCCCAGAGAGTAATCAGGGGTTTGGTGCCTTGCTCAAGGGCACCTTAGTCGTGGTATTGAGAGTGGAGGGGACACTGTATATTCACTCCCCCCACCTACAATTCCTGCCGGCCCGAGACTCAAACTCGCAACCTTTCGATTACGAGTCCGACTCTCTAACCATTAGGCCACGACTTCCTCGTTTTGCGCACAAGTTTAGCCTTTGGTAAAGTAATAGAGTCATTCAGATCAAGATGCAGCATTAGAGTGACTGGTAGTACAAGATAAAATTGGTTAGACTGACATTTCCTTAGTTCAGGGGTGTCCAAACCTGTTCCTGGAAGGTGAGTGTCCTGCAGACTTTAGCTTCAACCTTATTTAAACACACCTGAACCATATCAAGGTCTTCAGACTCACTAGAAACTTCCAGGTAATGTGTTGGTTTCCCTTACAATGATGTAACTCGATGCTTAACCACTGTACTACAATGCATCATTGGAGAAATTAAATAACTATACAACTGTTTATGCATTTATGCACATGTGCACTCTTCAAACATGGTGCTGGTTGTTGACACACTAAAATATACAACGTTACTGCCTGTACTGCATGTTTCCTTACTTACTGTGCCCAAAAGCCTGATCTGTTTGAGTCCAGATGAATAAGAAACTATGCTTCTAATCACAGGTTGAAAGCTGTAGTTAGTACAAAAATGTAATGATTTTGGAATTTTAGTCTGGAGGACAAAATTTACAAAAAATATTCTAATTTCAGTTTTGAAGCAGGTGTTTGAAACCAGCAGTCAGATACACAGAGAAATTTCCTTGTCCTCACCATGTCTTACTGAGGGTGATAAACAAGTTGCTTTAATATTCCTAACGGAATATGTTTGCACTTCAGAAAAAAAAAATGTACCATGTTTGTGAAAAACAAAACTTATATACAGTGCCTTGCAGAAGTATTCAAACCCCTTAATTTTTGTCACGTTTTATGTTGCAGTTTTATGTTAAAGGTGTCATAGGTGATTGACTTCAGAAACATTTTTTGTTATTCTGGTTGAAATTCTCTTCACATCCTGATAGCAATCATTAAGTTAAGTGGTCTAAATGTATTTATCTGTATTTATATACAGGTCCTTCTCAAAAAATCAGCATATTGTGATAAAGTTCATTATTTTCTGTAATGTACTGATAAACATTAGACTTTCATATATTTTAGATTCATTACACACAACTGAAGTAGTTCAAGCCTTTTATTGTTTTAATATTGATGATTTTGGCATACAGCTCATGAAAACCCAAAATTCCTATCTCAAAAAATTAGCATATCATGAAAAGGTTCTCTAAACGAGCTATTGACCTAATCATCTGAATCAACTAATTAACTCTAAACACCTGCAAAAGATTCCTGAGGCTTTTAAAAACTCCCAGCCTGGTTCATTACTCAAAACCGCAATCATGGGTAAGACTGCCGACCTGACCAAGCGGTCCAGAAGGCCATCATTGACACCCTCAAGCAAGAGGGTAAGACACAGAAAGAAATTTCTGAACGAATAGGCTGTTCCTAGAGTGCTGTATCAAGGCACCTCAGTGGGAAGTCTGTGGGAAGGAAAAAGTGTGGCAGAAAATGCTGCACAACGAGAAGAGGTGACCGGACCCTAGAGGAAGATTGTGGAGAAGGACCGATTCCAGACCTTGGGGGACCTGCGGAAGCAGTGGACTGAGTCTGGAGTAGAAACATCCAGAGCCACCGTACAGGCGTGTGCAGGAAATGGGCCACAGGTGCCTGCATTCCCCAGGTCAAGCCACTTTTTGAACCAGAAACAGCGGCAGAAGCGCCTGACCTGGGCTACAGAGAAGCAGCACTGGACTGTTGCTCAGTGGTCCAAAGTACTTTTTTTCGGATGAAAGCAAATTTTGCATGTCATTCGGAAATCAAGGTGCCAGAGTCTGGAGGAAGACTGGGGAGAGGGAAATGCCAAAATGCCTGAAGTCCAGTGTCAAGTACCCACAGTCAGTGATGTCTGGGGTGCCATGTCAGCTGCTGGTGTTGGTCCACTGTGTTTTATCAAGGGCAGGGTCAATGCAGCTAGCTATCAGGAGATTTTGGAGCACTTCATGCTTCCATCTGCTGAAAAGCTTTATGGAGATGAAGATTTCATTTTTCAGCACGACCTGGCACCTGCTCACAGTGCCAAAACCACTGGTAAATGGTTTACTGACCATGGTATTACTGTGCTCAATTGGCCTGCCAACTCTCCTGACCTGAACCCCATAGAGAATCTGTGGGATATTGTGAAGAGAAAGTTGAGAGACGCAAGACCCAACACTCTGGATGAGCTTAAGGCCGCTTATCGAAGCATCCTGGGCCTCCATAACACCTCAGCAGTGCCACAGGCCATGATTGCCTCCATGCCACGCCGCATTGAAGCAGTCATTTCTGCAAAAGGATTCCCGACCAAGTATTGAGTGCATAACTGAACATAATTATTTGAAGGTTGACTTTTGTATTAAACACTTTTCTTTTATTGGTCGGATGAAATATGCTAATTTTTTTGAGATAGGAATTTTGGGTTTTCATGAGCTGTATGCCAAAATCATCAATATTAAAACAATAAAAGGCTTGAACTACTTCAGTTGTGTGTAATGAATCTAAAATATATGAAAGTCTAATGTTTATCAGTACATTACAGAAAATAATGAACTTTATCACAATATGCTAGTTTTTTGAGAAGGACCTGTATTCTGTGGAAGGTGTAGGACCAAGAAATGTTCGTCCAATCAAAACGCTCGGCCCGAGCGTTTTAATTGTCTTTTCTACCTGTCTGTCAACGTATGCATTCCTCTGCGCACCCTGTTCGTGCACACACGATACGTCATCAGCGCGATCACGCACGCTGTGCAGACAGAGCAAGAATGGGAGACAAACATCAACAACCTGATCTTCTTCCTGGTATTGTAGTACTTTTACTAACAGTACTATAAAGTTTTCTCACAGGTGAATGACACATGATGTAGCCCAGCGGTTCCCAATTCCAGTCCTCACGCCCCCCGCTCTGCATATGTCTTGCTTAGTTAACACACCTGAATCAGATAACCAGCTCGTTAGAAGAGAGCTACGTGCATGAACTGTGTTCCGACTGACATGCTCCCTACACAGTGTTCATTGCTCCCTACTCCCAGAGCAGGGAAAATCCGTCGGAAATTTATTTCACTTTGGAACATTCATTCGCAGATTGCACTGCGCAGCGTCTTTACACACAAACGAAACTTTATAGAGAAGTGTGACATAATATACCTCTGTAAATAAATACAATTTTAATTCACGTCTTGCACACTTTATTGCCCTTTGTATGGAACATATAGGCTCGCTTTGAACTGGAATCAGGGTGGAATATCTGGTGATGTCCCCTTCGCAGGGCACTTATGACTTACGGTCAAATAGAACAAAAGTCAGACGTGATAAGATATATGAAATGTGCAGAGCGGGGAGAGCGTGAGGACTGTTATTGGAAACCGTTGATGTAGTAATTTAATGTTGTCTCTGGTATTCTGCTCTTTGAGCGTATGTGTGTTCAGGGGGCGTGGCTTTGGACGGCGATTGCAGGGAGGGTGGGACGTTCGCTTTCAGTGCTATCAGGCTAAAGTTAGCATTTTCCGAGATCTCCCACTACACCTTTAAACCACACGAAATTACTTTTTTTTTTTTTTTTTTTTTTTTTACATAAATCTACACTCCATACACCATGGCAAACCAAAAACAGAACTGTCACAACTTTGTAAATTTATAAAACATAAAAAAATCTTTTTAGCCTCAAGTCTTTTTTGTTTGATGCGACAAGCTTTGCTCATCATCATTTGGCAATTATCTGCCATTCTTCTCCTCACCTGTTCACCTCTCAAGCTCTGTCGGGTTGGATGGGGGCAGATTTTCAGGTTTCTCCAGAAATATTTGATTGGGTTCAAGGCTAGGCTCTGGCTGGGCCACTCAAGGACATTCACAGAGTTGTCTATAAGCCACGCTTGCTGTGTGCTTAGGGTCATTGTCCTGTTGGAAGGTGAGCCTTCTGCCCAGTCTGAGGTTCTGAATGCTCTGGACTGGGTTTTAATTAAGGCTATCTATATATTTTGGTGTATGGAGCTTGTCTTCTACTCTGATGAGTCCCTCAGTTCCTGCCGCTGAAGAACAGCCCCACAGCATGAGGCTGCTACCAGCACACTTTACTTTTTGGATGGTGCTCTGCAGGTGATGAGCAGAGCTGGTTTCCTTCAAACATGATGCTTAGAACTGAGGTTCATCAGACCAGAGAATCTTGTTTCTCAGAGTCTGAGGGTCCTTTAGGCACTTTTTTGCAAATTCCAAGTGGGTTTTTGTGTCTTCACTGAGGAGAAGATTGAGTCTGGCCACACTGACATAAAGCCCAGATTGGTGGAGTGTTGCAGTGATGTTTGTCCTTCTGTAGGTTTCTCCCATCTGCATATATGATCATGGAGCTCAACTAGAGTGACCATCAGCTTCTTGGTCACCAGTCTAGACAAGGCCCTTCTCCATCAGTTGCTCAGTTTGGCCAGGAGGCCAGCTCTAGAAAGAGTCCTAGTTGTTTCAAATGTCTTCCATTATGGATAATGAAGGCTACATGATTCTGTGCACCTTCAATGCAGCAGAATTTTTTTTCTGAACACTTCCCCAGATGTGTGGCTTGACGCAATCCTGTTTCTGAGCTCAGGGCTTGGTTTTTGCTCCGATATGCATTTTCAGCTGTTAGACCTTTTATTAAGATGTGTGTGCCATTCCAAATCATACCCATTCATTTGAATTTGACACAGGTTAACGTCACTCAAAGTGTAGTAACATCTACAAGCAATATGAATGCTCCTGAGCTAAATTTCAACTGTCCCAGATAAGGGTTTGAATACTTATACAATGGAATTGTTTATTGTTTATATTTTTATGTATAATACATTTGCAAAGATGTTAAAAACCTGTTATTTGCTTTGTCATTATGGCGTGTGGAGTGTGGATTGTTGTGGGAAAAAAAACAATTGAAGGCGGTTTAACGTAAGGCTGCAACATAACAAAACATTAAAAAATGAAGGGGTTGTGCTGAAAGCTGTTTGTTTTACTTTTTAAGTACTATTGAACATTTGAAATGTCATTAGTTAACATTTTAACAGTCGTCAGTTCTCACTATTCATTTTTAAGGGACAATTTAGGAAGTTCTCCAAAGGCGTTTCATGTTTTTGTTTACCCCTACGACTGTGACCTACCCATAGTCCTGAACAAATCCTCTGATTCCTGTGGAAATGAGAGCTGTACACAAAATAGTGTGCTTTAGGACCTATATATGCTTATAATGTAGGAATCCAGTGGATAGTCTGGGAGTATATGTGTCTCTGTGTGTGTGAGAGAGAGTGGGTGTAATTTGCTTGTTACAGAGGATTTTGTTTTGTATTTTAAAGACGAAATCAAAGTGTGGTACTGAAGATTGGCCTGTTGTTGTTTCTGATGATCTTGGACTTGATTCCACCTCAAGCATGACTAGCATTTCTAAAGAGGCAAAACAGTGTTGGGAACTTACTAAGTATGAAACTAACTGAATAACATCTTTCAACTGCCAGTATCTTATCTGTTCAAAACAGTGTAGCTTTTCCAACAACAATCTATTTTTTTTTCCCAACACGTTAATGTGTAGCATGACAAAATGTTACATCACTTAATAGCACTTTCATGTCCCTATGTGGCAATTCAGCTATTTAGATAGTTCTGAGAAAAAAAAAAAAAAAAAAAGTTTTGTACTGTATTGTACTTATACTCTATGTTATACTCTATGTTATATCTCTACCATGTTCTAACTGCTTATTGGTTTAGTTACTCAGTCCTTAGTCAAGCGAGCCAAGCAAGAAGTTTCGTTTTTAGATTATGTTTTTGGCAGGGTTGCTTGCATGCTCATCGCAAGCTCTGAAAACTGCACTTCTGTCATTCGGAGGGAAAATAGAAACAAAATTGTCCAATACACAGAACAGCAGGATAAGACAGCATAATGATTTACCCCTAAAGAAATGATTTATTGTGACCAACAGGAATCAATCAAGAATGAACCACAATTTGATAAAAATTGGCCCAAGTGTTTTCAGAGCCTGTCAGTTACCTGCTAGAAAAGAGCTGGAACATACAGAACCAGTTGTTATCTCTGCTGGGGTCGAGAACACGTGTTCACCCGTGATGGAATCAATTACAAGTCGGCCCACTCACTTATAAGACGTCACAAAGATCCGGCAAATGTCAGGCTCAATTAATTCCCATCAGCCTCTGCCTCATGTAAAATGCATTCCTAACCTGCACAACAATTTCTTTTGGTAAATTAGAGCTGCAAGACAAAGGTGGGAGGCAGATGGGGTCTCATGTATCACATTTACTTTTAATAACAAAAGTTATTATAGCACCAGGATCACAAGGGCTATGAAGAACACATCCCATTCATTCATGTAACTGGAGTCAATCGATAATGAGGACAATGTATGATAATTATATTAAGAATTAAATTAATTGAGGAGTCAGAAGAGATTTGGTCGTCGGGTAAACCTGCAAAGCTAATTAAGTTCCTGAAGCAAACTTTCCAATCAGCACAATAATCCACGAGCCTTCGGTCTATTATAGGAAAGATTAATTGGTTTGCTGTTATCCCGGAGGCTTTCACTTCAAATAGAAGCCCTGGATCGGGGGAGTGAATAGCAGACTACAGCTGGTGAGTCAGTGAAGCTGGAGAGATATACAAAACCATGTGCTGCTTCACTAATATTGCTCTGGTTTACTGCAAAGGTCGTTTTAGGATAATAATAAGCAACTAATGTACAGTACAAATAAGAACAGCTTTAAAATTACTGCTGTGCTAACTGACAGAAAAGCCCACCCATAAGGAATTTAACTATTTCTATTCCACTGCTATTAAGGATTTGTTATGAAATAATCGGTACTAGGCATAATTGGACCTACACATGTAAACAGACCAAGTTGGACATGATGAAAATAATCCGTAAAGACTGGAATAATTTTGCCAAGATTTTTGTGGTATGGACGAAAATGCTAGTTGCCAAAAGTCCACCAGCGTGGAGATTTATGTTGACAGATTTAACAGAAAACTGTGTAGCGTACGATGGACACAGACTCTGATTTTTTAGCTTCAGTCTATGATTCCATCTAGTCAGAGAATATCAAATATGTTTGATATGTTGAGCCAAATTTAGAACACATTTTGTTTTTGTTTGTCTTGTGTCTCCTAGCAACGAGGCACATGTTTATGTTTATTGTGTTTGGAAAGACCTGAATGTCTGGTAATGTGTCTGGTAATCATTAGTCATTTAGTGTATGATGCCCAGTTTTTCCTCTGCAACCATTTACAAAGTCGGCAAGTGAATGATGCCTAGTGTTTTAAAATCTGTTCAGTTTTTATAAGTCATATAGTGTAATCCACCCATAAGTTGTCAGTCATTTCAGCTGTTTTGTTTATATACCCGATTGAGTCGATTTAACTCATATTCAGTGGTTTCAAGACTGAGTTTTTTGTTTGTTTGTTTACTCATTTGTAAATGAATTGTGAATTTGATTCAATTCGTGAATTTTGATGGACAATTCCTTCATGTCAATTGAATTAATTAATTCCAGGATTGATCAAAAATGCTGATTAATTTCATGAGCAAAACACCAACTGTGTCCAGCATGCTTGAGACACAGAAACAAGTTATTGTATATCTTGCTTGGAAACTTTATTGACATCTAAAAAAAAAAAAAAAAACATGTATGTGACAATGTGCAATGCAGTATGGACCAGTGTGATTAGAGAATGGGGGGCCCCACGAATGTGACCCATAAACACAGCCAGAACTAACAATTTTACATGGAATCAAGTCAGTCTATAAGAATAGAATTTGCAATGTTTGAAATTATTGTCCTCCCTTCTTTGTAATTTTACTTTCATGTCAGCAACATAAGACAGGGTTAAAAACCACTTTTCATGACTGAATGAGCTTGTGAAAGGTGACAGTTTCTCAGTTAGGAAAGCACGCAGGCTATTTCATACCTCAATTTGTACACTCTACCCTTCCACAGACATTTTACATTTGCTCGGCTACTATTTCAGCACACAGGGCCTTAAAATGCTGGATATAAAGAGCACTACCTTTAATGTAGTTCACAACTTTAACAATGTCTCTCATCCCCACTTCAAGCTCGGGTGGGATTCCTTTTGATGACAAAAGTTCATAATGAATAAAACGATTCCAAATAATGTTCTCTTTTGCCACAATCTTATTCCTTCTGACAACTCTGCTGTTTTTGCTAGTGATGCTGGCTGCCCTCTCACTGGCGATGCCTTTGCAATTGGCTAAATCCAAACTACATTTTGTCATGAAAAGATTAAACTCTTTACAAATATGTTCACCTGGTGCATTGGAAGCACAGAAGATCTTCAACAAATTAACTTAGCGAAAAGTACTGAGCATAAACCATTAACGTGGTGCTTGATGCGATGTCAGTACTCTCGTCCCGCTGAATATCAAAGCCCTTCGCTCAATTCAGTCTTGCTGTGAGTTGTTTTTCCAAATTCTGGGCAATATCCCCAATTCACAGCAACACCGTATTGTTGCTAAGAGGAATTATTTTTAGCTTTCTGGATGTCTTTTCATCCAGAACTGTATTAACTCTGTCTAGCAGCAGGCAATATGAATCTTTCTGCAATTGTGTGGGGTGCTTTTTCTTTGGCAATATGATATGACACTATAAGATGCCAAGTGCAATTTGTGATTGTGTGTTATGCTTCTGCTGATTACCTGAACTGATGACTGAATTTCCTGAGTCTTACCCTGAAAAAATGTAATGGTTTACCTGCCAGCCTTTCTAAATTTGCTGTGCTGTGCGTTGTTAAATGCCCTTACTCCATATTTCCTAAGGACGGCCCTAGTCATAATGGTTACACATTCATCATCGCCCTGTATTATGACTATTTCTAAATATAGACAGTGGTGGAAAAAGTACACAAATTCCATACTTCAGTAAAAGTACAGATACCACACAGAGTAAACATTACTTTTAGTAAAAGTAAAAGTCCAATAAAATACTACTTATGGTGTGAATTGACTTTATGAAACGTGATCCGACCATACTGGAAGAATCACACTGTGCTCATACTGTAAAGCCAGAGGTGAATTGTAGAGCTGCTTTATAATTAAAATTTAAGTTGTAACTATACTTTAAATAACTGATTCCTGAATCTGAAGAACTTAGCAACACTGACAATGTTTGAAGCAATCTTTGAAGCAGTCTGTATATTATAAAGTGCTATAAATAAACTTGACTTTACCTGACTTGTCTATTAAAACCACATTCAGTGTACTGGAGAAAGCATATGGCTGCTTTTCACATTTGATAACAACATCATTACAGATAACCGCTGCCTATAGGGAATTTAGGCAAAAAAAAAACAAAAAAAAAAACACGAGTAATACTACTAATAATACTTTATTAACATATAACATGTTTGACTGTAAAGCATTGGTTAATGGTTTGAGTAAAATTGCAGTAAAGTAAAGGTATTATTATTAATAGCTAATTTAGCTGATTAGCTAATTTATATATTGCTAGTGTTTATTTGTGACATTGAGAGATATTGATCTATTAAGTGTTTAAGGTTCCCATTCCATAGGAGTGTCAAATTCAAATGGCTCAAACACCCCTCATTGTGTTTTTAACTGGTTTATCATGACACAAGCAAGTTTGTCAATGCTGCATGATGCTGTGTGGTTTAATCACTATTTTGTCACACTTTTGTAGCATTTGGAGTTTTTCTCATACACTGCAGTACAGCTATACTGTACAAGCGAAAAAAAAATATGGTGGAATTATCAGCCCAAAGCTAAATGTCTCAGTGCTCCTGGTCGCTTTTAATAAGAGTCACTCACACACTGATCTCACACACTGTGTGCTGAGCCAATAATGTAATATTAAACCTATTAAAATGCTTTTAAAAAGCACATGGCTTCATAGTTCCATCACTTTACAGTGTCACAATGATTGTCTTTTGTCTGTGCCTCAAAGTTTAATGAGTGGGTAGATGACATGAAGCGGCCAGAGGTTATCAGCACTGAAAACAGATGGTAACTCATTCTATATTCAGCTCCCAATTGGGGTGAAGTTTTGGGAGTTTGTCCACAAATTGTAAGTTCACACAAATACAGTGTCTTGCAGAAGTATTCAAACCCCTTCATTTTTTCACATTTTGTTATGTTGCAGCTTTTTGTTAAACTGCATTAAATTACTTTTTTATTTTGCCACATCAATCTACACTCCATACACCATAATGGCAAAGCAAAAACAGAACTGTCACAGCTTTGTAAATTTATAAAAAATCTGAAATAAGTATGTTGCATAAGTATTAACTCAGTACTTGGCTGAAGCACCTTTATAGCCTCAAGGCTCTTTTGTGTGATGCGACAAGCTTTGCTCATCATCATTTGGCAAATATCTGCCATTCTTCTCCTCACCTGTTCATCTCTCAAGCTCTGTCAGGTTGGATGGGGGCAGATGCACATTTTCAGGTTTCTCCAGTAATATTTGATTGGGTTCAAGGCCAGGCTGTGGCTGGGCCACTCGAGGACATTCACAGAGTTGTCTATAAGCCACTCTTGCTGTGTGCTTAGGTTCATTGTCCTGTTGGAAGGTAAGCCTTCTGCCCAGTCTGAGGTTCTGAATGCTCTGGACTGGGTTTTCATTAAGGCTATCTCTATATTTTGGTGCATTGAGCTCGTCTTCTACTCTGATGAGTCCCTCAGTCCCTGCCGCTGAAAAAAACAGCCCCACAGCATGAGGCTGCTACCACCACACTTTACTTTTGGGATGGCACTCTGCAGGTGATGAGCAGAGCTGGTTTCCTTCAAACGTGATGCTTAGAATTGAGGTTCATCAGTCCAGAGAATCTTGTTTCTCAGAGTCTGAGGGTCCTTTAGGTGCTTTTTTGCCAATTCCAAGTGAGTTTTTATGTGTCTTCACTGAGGAGAAGATTGAGTTTGGCCACACCAGCATAAAGCCCAGATTGGTGGAGTGTTGCAGTGATGTTTGTCCTTCTGTAGGTTTCTCCCATCTGCATATATGATCATGGAGCT
>JAFVLL020011187.1:0-43479 GCA_021397915.2 Tor tambroides
CAGCCATTGAAGATGATGAAAACTTCTCTAGTGACATTTAGTAACCTTTTCCACCAAAAGACAGGGGGATGGAGATCTGAAAGACTGAGAAGGGGAGTGAGGGAGGGGCTGACATCTATACGTGGCATTCTTCTTTGTCATCTCGCCACATGTCCTCTCCTCCTTCCCTTTTTTTCAGCCCACCTCAAGTCCTTGGCACTGGCCATTATGAGCTGTATTGTGTGGAAGCTCTGTCCACAGTAATAGCAGCTTGTGTTTGTGCCAGTGTGACCATGAAAGCCGTTTAGGTAGGGGTAGTGCCCTTAAATATGCCACAGAACATCAGGAACAGGAACTCTTATGAAGAGAAAATTGCTAATAGTCTTGTCAAATAAGGGAGACAATGTTGTATTGGGGGCTGTGATGAGAGTAAACTAATAAACTAGTAAAACCCAAGAATTGGAGTAAATAAGTGAGCAAATAAAGCATGTATTGTGCCATGTGTAGTCTGTAGCCCTAATTTACATGGCTAAATGCAGTAATTTCAACATTTACAGGCACTCGGTGATTTCATGGTTGTCCAAATTAGAGTTATTTTATTTATTTACTCATTTATTTATTTTCTGATAAACATTAATTTAATTCACATCTGAATCTCTTGCAAGCAGCGACTCATTTTGAAAATGAAAATTTGATTTAATTTTAACTTTGTGTAAAAGAACATATGCATAGCTTCACCATAATAAAGCTCATTCATTTGAAAAAACTGAGGGGCAAAGGAGTTCTGTGACAAATTCCAGATGTTTAACCCTTTATGGTCAGTCATGAACATGAACATATTCCAGCATGGCATTGAGGAACAACATTAGAAACACAACAAATATCTTACAGTCTTGTTGGTGGAAGTAATTCAAAATGCAAATTGTGGGACAGCAACGTAATTTGCAAAGTTTCAAATAGTTTGGCACTTTATCCTAAGTGACTTCCACCAGCAAGGAACAGCGAACAAAACTGTTCTGGAAAGTGAATTTTTACCTCGCAGTGATGGAACCAAACTCAGGCTTCTGGAGGGGATGAGTGATTTGGATGGGAACAATTAAATGACCAAAGACAATGATTTTTGTCAAAAACAAATTGCTAATTAGCACCCATAAATGATGATGATAAAATGATAAAACAATGACCATCCAAATAGACTTGCATTACTGTAACCTGACTCAGTAATATGTTACAAATGAGAGTATTACCCATTTTTAACCATACTTTTTCTCTTCTCTTGGGATTCTCTCTCCTCAGGCTAGTGTGAGAGTGAATGTCCTGTGTTTTCATTTATAATATATGGAAAAAGATTCTGTGCTCCTGGGACAGGAAGTGAGTAATGGCACAGAGGGCATCGGATTGAATACACAGAACCACAAACTTAAAGAGATGCTCCTCTTTGCCCTCTCGCTGTCTGTCTCTTTCTCTCAAATACACACACACTTACACACACACACTGACTATTAGCAGATTAGTCAGCTGTTTTATCTGATAAAGGAACCCTATCGTGGCATGTCACAGAGAGGAAGAGAGCACAGACTTGAGCTGTGGAGGGAGCTGATTTCTCAGGCACTCAACAGCAGCTCTGCTTCCTCTGTCACATCATCACTGTTATATTCTCCCTCATTCTACCCTAGATTTTTCCATGTCTCCTTTCACGGTGGTTTCAGAGCAAGCTGATAAGATTTCCCAACTATTCTCCTACCATGTTGCCCTTTTCAGCAATTTTGTACAGGTAGCATGAATCTTAGGGTTCAAAGTCCCGTGATATTAGCTCCTGCAGACCTTTCAGCTCTAGCTCAGTGATTTGATTTTTATGTCATAAATTGTATGGCCATGTAAATCCGGTGTCTGTTGGTACCAGCAGGGGATGGAGTGCTGCAACCTAATTAGAGAGGAAAGGAAGATCTGGAGATTTTGCTGTTAAGACTCTATAGGTGTTCAACTGAAGTGCTATTTAAGTGTTTCACTTTTTTGCTCTTGTTGTGTGATATTACAGGAGTAGCATATTTGGGCAATTGGTCATTTGATATGACCATTCATATCTGTGTAAATCTGCTGAATTTTATGCCAGAAAAGTGTCATATTGAACTATTACTGTTGACTGATTAAAAAAGTATTTGTTTTTAATTGATTAAATGCATTAAAATTAATCTCAGTGTTTACTGAGAAAACTTTTAATATAATGTAATTAAATAAAAATCAGTATATTTTATGTTGTGTTTTATTTCCATAGCATTGAACCTATGTCTCTCACTGACCTACACAGCAATCCATTTTGCTTTCAAACCTGTCAATCTGTCCGAAATAGACTTGTCTGTCCAAAATGGAACGTGTTTTTGCGTTCCCTCTGTTCTATTTAATTGTTGAACTATTTACATGTGTAACTTCATGTTTTTGGCTGTTTCATTTCATCTGAGCCAGGTGGGACGTGATTAATCACATTCAGTTTATTTTATTTCCTTTAAAATTAATCATATTAAATTAAAGTGCCCTATATTTAACATGTAATGTAATTTGCCTTTAAGTGCCACATTTTGATGTAAATTCTAATAAAAATGTAAAAAATGAAAACAAAAAAGACTGTTATCCTTAGCTTAAAAAATCTAAATATATAAATAACACTAGGATATAAAAGTCCTAGAAAGAAGCTTGCTCTCTATTTTGGGAAACATTTTCTAAATATTTATTTTTAAATTATAATTAGTTTGGTTGCTCACAACTGAGGTTCATTTACTTTAAAAGTGCAAGCACACATATTTTAAAGGCTCACTGCTAGATCTACAGTGCAAAATATTAACATTCGGTGCCAGTTGAGCTGAGAAACAGGGCAAAAGCTTCACAATACGACTAGATGTAGCAACAGGTTCAATGGGCTACAGTGCCTTTATTAGCTGAAATGTTGAATGTGAACTAATTTTCACTTGAACAGCGAGAACAAGAAGTTAGCTGAAGAGCATATTCACAATCTGAAAATGAAAAAGCTTCTTCTATAATTTAAAGCTTTGGCTTTTCTGTATGTTTGAGCTTAATAACAATTACGAATCATTTCTGTCACAGAAGGTTTGCCTATAATACACATGATATTTCACAGTTAATTTGACTTGCTGTTTGTGTGCGTGTATTTGGACTACCCTGTTCAGTGTGTGACTTTTTGCTCCGTATTTAGTGTAAGTTATGTCCTCATGGCAGAACGGCACAAGCTGTTTCCCCTCTGTCTGAATGTTTCGGCCATGCTTGAGCACTGCCGCTCTGCTTGTTTCTTTAATAATCATTTTTAATGAGCTCTTCCTTATGCTATTCCCCTCTGCAGGCAGCTCAATTAATGCCTCGTTCCATATCTCCACATCTCGAGTGCAGAGAGCCCCCCCAGAGTACACCCCTCCCAACACACACACCGATCCACGGCACAGACTTCCTGCTTTCCTCTCCTAGGGTGAGATAATATGCTGTTTTTTGAAATGATGCCCTATCTAATGCAAGCTCTCCAGGTGAAAGCGATGTGGTTTGTTTTTAAAGGTGTCAGGAACATGCTGTTTAAGTGCTGGGAAAATGGGAATGAAAATGCCACCAGGCGGGTCACTGTTTTTGCAGTAAACAGTTCAAAAAGAGGATTTGAAATGCACTCGACTCGGAGCTGTCAGAGGACATTACAAGTTCTGTTTAGGACTATTAACTTTTCCAACCAGGACAAAAAATATCTTTAAAGTCTTAAAAACAATTAGTAAATACTTATTTTACTTGGAATGTCATTTAATTTAAAAAGTTGTACTTGTTCTGAGATGTTGCGGTCAGATTTGAAAAAATCACCAGCTGTTCCCTTTTTTCTATATTTTACATTTACAGCAAACTGATGTTGTAAAATCATTGATATTGAAATAAAATAAATCATTTTAAGACAACTCTCCAAGATAAACTTGCGAATGTTGTTTTGTCAACTTTAAGTACTAAGTTCATTGAAGTGGATTAGTTTTTTGTGTGTGTGGATTAAATGCATGCAAATAAAAGTGTTAGACTGTCTAATGAAGTCATTTTGATGGAACTGTCCTTCAAGTTAGAGACTCAGTAATGCCTGTTGCCATGGCATCCTTTACCTTCAATCTGTTTGCTTGCATTTCAATGTCAGCTCTATTGATTGGCGCTCTATTGTCTGTGGCCCTGAAGATGGAGGCTGTGCCATTCTGAGAAAAGTATAGACGGATTAAGTGATCGTGGGCCCTGGGCACAAAAACTGTTGATTTTTTTTTTTTTTGTTTTGTTTGTTTTTTGTTTTTTTTACTTTTCTACTTTTCTTTTTTTATTGTGCCGTGCAGTATGGGTTTGTGCCATTTTCAGTTTCTCTGTAGGTAATATAAACTAAATCAACATGCTTCTTTGACATGCAAAAATTTCCTTCAGTGCAGACTTATTGACAGGAATTTAATTTAGTTTATTTAATAATAATAATAATAAAAAAACATAATTTTTTTAGCATAATGTAATATTATTTATTCTTTAATTTGCTAAAATTAAATATACATACTGTTTTATTTGATGTCAGATTATAGCAGTTGGGTAGTGTCACAATGTGGTAGTAGGTTCTTTCTCTCCAAGACTTTGGTGTTTCTGTGTTCTGTGGTCATGAGTCAATGCACTAACCGTTTTAGTGCACTGTCCTTTTCCCCGCAAATCTCTGATCACAGTATATCTCTCCACAGGCGTTCTTACTGAGGTCTTGAGATGAGAAACTCAGCAAAGGTTCGCTATAGTTTTTCCCTATGAAAGTTTTGCCAATCAGTTTCTGAGTATATGCAGGCCTGACAGATCCAGCATCATTTCTCTGTTTGACTGACAGCCCTTCTCATTTTCTCACGACGCTTGCAACCTGATCATGGACGGTGTGTGTGTGTGTGTGTGAGAATGCGGGGAAGCGCTTGTGTTTGTGTGTGTGTGTGTGTGTTTGAGTATGCATGTTCCTTTGTAGATATAAAAAAAGAAAATCCAATCTTTGAACAGCATATTCCTGTCTGTCTTCGCTGGGCGCTTTCCTTTAAAGTCTATATATTGGGGGGGCTGAGCTGTGATATCTTGTCCTCTGTAAATCAGTTCTTATGTCAAGGGGCTGTCAATTTAATTCAATCTAAATATGTTTTCTGTTGTGGGCTGTCAGATGGGTGACGCCGCACAGAGCCCAATTCTCCTCCCCTTTTTTAAGACGGTAGTGTAATGAGGGACACTAGGCAGATCTGTGGGATTGCGTGTATCGTCAATGTTTTGGTTCACATGATTCCATCAAGACTATTGAAAATTATTGCTTAAAGCAATCTCTCTCACTCTCCTTCTTTCTCTGTCACTTCACCCCCATTCCCATCTCAAAGCACACTTACAAAACTAAATTAGTGCCATGCACACAAGCGTTGAGCAATGATTATTCCTAATGGAGGGCGATTTACCGTTGCAGGGGTGTTAACGTTTTTATAATTGACTTCTGATCAGCCGGATGCCGAGCAGCAGAGACAGATGTTGTGGCTCATTCTGGCTTGTCGTGGGGCTTGCCAACCATAATTTGGAACATTCCTGCCCTGGCATGCCTATCCTCTCAGTACAGGCGATGTAGTGTGTGACCAATAATGAAATCACCATTGTCACCAAACTGTAAACAAAAGGTGCTTCTTGGTCAAGCAAGTTGTGAGCCATTCGCAAGTGAATTTTAAATTATAATCTGTCATTTTTAACCAGAAAAGTACACAACCTTTGAAAGCTGGTTTGAGAAATTCTGGTTAGAAACTGCGCATCTGCCCATTTGAAAATTCTGCCTCTATTTGCTTGATTTTCTTTCTTCTGTGAAACATAAAGACATTTTGAAAAATGTTTCAATGGACGGTGGATGTCAATAGTAACTAAAACTGTACCAACATTCAAAATACCTTTTGTGAACAGCAGAAAAATAAAGTCATACAGGTTTGAAATTCCATAATTCCATCATTACTCAGCCTTTTCATTTTTGGGTAAACAATTCCTTCAAGGCCGAAATCCTATGCAATACATGTCTTTGTAGTGGAGTTCTATTCTACAAGAGGTCACTATCTATCTCTTGTATGGCAGCTAACATTGGGCCGTTTTATATCATCTCTGATTGATTGAATCTCATTTATTTAAAGATCAGTCCTCCAGAGAATGGCGTAAATGGAAGAGTTGGAGGTGTGGAATAGATTGAAAGGTGTAGAGGGATAATCTGTTCAGAGCTGCGTGGTCTTGGCCTTGTGTTCACACTCCTTCAGCACTGCATGATGGCTTTAGAGCGGATTCCTCCCTAGAGAGGCTTTCATCTTTAATAACAGCAAGATATCCTGTAGAGACCATTAACCAAGCTCATATACTGAACCAAAGGCAGGGAGTGAATTACAATGAATGAAGCTAATTTATAACTTAAGGAGAGTATTCCTGAATGGGACGGTAGTCGTTGAATGGGACAGAGCAGATTTTTTGGTTAGTTTATTTTTTTCAATGTATTAATTCATATTGTTTTAGAAATTTAGTAGTTATTTTCATCATTCTACAGTAAGCTTCATTGAAATACTTTTAAGTGAAAAGCAAAACTGACCATAAGGTTATTGTAAGAAATGTAGTTTGTAGTGTTTGTGTGTGTGTTACTGGTCTCTTGGATGTATAAAAATCCCTCATTTCACCAATTAGGCGACCAAGGCACTGCAGGGAAGTTGGATATAAATAATGTACCCGTGTCATGAAGTCAGCCACTGTAACCTTTTTCTAGCTCTTTAAGACGTCATTTTCAATGAAGCCGCATCTCCATCACTTAGCACGGAGTGAGAGAGAGGCTGGTGGGAGGGATTCGAAAGGAGACAGGCGGAATTGCACAGCCTCTTAGAAGGTCAAACCTGGAGATCAGGTCTATCAACTGCCTGCTTGTCATCTGTTGCCTATGAAGGAAAAATGAAGAGAAGAAAAGGGAAAGAGCGGAAAATATTGTAGTCCAACTGAAGCAGATGTTAGAAGGACAAAAATGGCAGATAATAAAGAAAGGAGAGAGTGTAAAGTTACCAGTTCATCATTTCTCAACCACTGAAAAAAAATTATAATCTTTTTTTCCTCTGAACAAATTATTTTTTGTATGTGGACAGCCTGTGTAACCCACGCAGTTACTACACATGCATGCATTGCCCTTCACTATAAGTCAAAGGCTGTGCTTGCAATGTAATACTGCTGAATAAAACAGTAAATTAAACAGTTGGCATTATTCCACAATAAACATTTCAATTAGCAGCACGTTCAGTTATGTGGGTAGCCTTCCGTTATCATCTCATAAAAAATATATATGCGTATATAAACTTGTGTATAATAGCCTAATTAACCCAGTTGGTTGTATTGATGATGTTATATGTCATCTAAAATGACATACGGCCCACTAGACTTGCTTTCAGCTCAGTTGAGGAAAAGGTTGAGAACTGCTGTATTAACTAAAGAGAGGAGATAAAATGAGTAGGTTGTATCCAGTGGTGATTTTCTTGTATACAGTGATTTGAAGTGACCTTTCAATTGAACTTGGCAGTGGTTCTTTTGAAGCTTTTTGGCAAATGATTTTGGTGAAACAATTTATTTAGCTTGCTCAATGTAGGTAATCTCGTCTAAGGAAAAGAAACAAATTTGTCTTGTATCACCCCCAATCTAATCAGACTCAAAGTACAAAGACAAACACATCTTTACTCATCTCTTTACAAGCTTAAGGCTTTAAACCATCATGCAGTTGTGTCGATTTAGTATGCAAGCAAATCTGAGAGCCATACGGCAATCATAATGTGGATCACATTTTTCATCATAGTAAACCATATCTCTGACAGACTGGAATGACTTGGCCAGAAGAGGGAAAAGGAAAGCTCAATAATTTTGATGATGCTCAATATATACAATGATTTGCCTAATAAAATTCTTTTAGCCTTTGTGGGCACCAGTAACACTCAATTTTACATACATTTGAAGCTCTTACTGATCTTTACTGAACTCAAAACTGATTCAGAGGTCTTTCCCTGTGCCACTCAAATTGATTTTGAAAACAACTGTAACCAGGCCTATAAACTAAATAATTGCATACTACACTACCACTGTGTTTATATTTCAAAATGTAATTTAACTTAATTTAAAAATGTACTTTAAAGTAATTAATGGCAAAGCTGAATTTTCAACAGCCATTACTCCAGTCTTCAGAGTCACATGATCATTCAGAAATCATTCTAATATGCTGATTTGGTGCTCAAGAAACATTTCTTACTATCATCAATGTTCAAAACCTTTGTGTTGCTTAACAGTTTTTGTAACACGTGATATGTCCCCCACCCCCAGCTCCCTGGATTCTTTTATTAATAAAAAGTAAAAAAAAAAAAAAAAGCATTTACTTAAAATATAACTGTTTATAATATTTGCAATAATACATGTCTTTACTGTCACTTTTGATCAATTTATTTATATTTTAATTTAATGCATCCTTGCTGAATACAAGTAACCTAGATTTTATTGCATATATAATACTATTAGTCTAACGATCAAGTATCCTTTACATGATATTATTTAATAGTAATGGGTTTTATTTTTTGAATTTGAATTAATCTCTGCTGTCATGTAGAATAATGTGTTTTCTATTAAAGCATGTGAATGTCCAGAGGGCTTTTTCATTTCGCTCATGGTGTGAATAGGACTATTTTTGCCAGTTAGCTTCACTTTTGCAATTTGCTCTTGGTGTGAACAGGCATTTAGATAAATGGCAAGGGTGACCCAGAAACTGGAGCTTCTGAGATCACAGTCATGCTATAAGAGCAATGCACAGCAGGCTAACCCGCAGAGACAGTCACTCCAAGTGTACTATCACATGCTTTGATTGAGGCACAGTGGCCAACTCATGCAACGAATGAGTAACAAATGGCAATCATATTTACTTGTGTGATCCAGTTTCCAGTGTTTAGCAACGTCAAAATATCCTTTACCTGTTGATAATATCAGAATTGAAAAGAACTTTTCTCCTATAGGTTTCTGTTGCCGTTCAAGAGCATGCTTCTTAAATAGAACTGCAGTAAGTAAAACTGATGGGCGGATAATGTTTGAAGCGAATGGGGGAATTGAAACAACATGATAGCTGCATTCGCACCCCTTCAGGCAGGTTCCCCAGGGAGCACGCTGTGTTACAGTCTTCCCCCATCCACTCCACAGTTCTGAGATGCACAGAGATGATAACACACTCTGGTAAGTGTGGTGGCCTTGATCTTTCTACCGCTACATATCTCTCTAGTCTATGAGAGAAGACGAGGAGAAAAAGACCCTCTCATACATTCAGCTGTAATCTGTGATTTGGGCCGCTCTATCCACCTCCATTATCAGCTCCTCTCCCAAAGGAAGAGGGAGAATTGCATTTACCACTAACCTCACCTTGGCTGCTTCCAGTATCACATACACATATTGATAACATGCAAAGGCTTTGGGGGATAATTCATCTTTCATTCATTTCAAATGGAATAGGGAAGGGAGATGGATATAACTTACAAAATAGTTTATGATATAACATGGCGTCCAGGGTTTCCCAGAATGCACTGCAGCTAGTTTTGATGTTTAATGTACAAGTTAGTTAAAAGTATATTACTTTGCCATTATGCTGGTTTAGTGAAATGAGTTTAGTGTTTAGTTCTATTACATTAGAAGTTATATTGAGATTAAGTGTATTATATGGACAGTATTTCTGATGTCCACCTAATTCCTACTACAATATTATTTTCAAAGCTAAATATATAACATTATTAGATTGATTTCTGGAATAATTGATTCTGATTGGTCAAACTTGCAATCCAGCTGTTAGATTTTTCCTAATATTTGCCATTGTTCATGGCAGTGTTCTCATAACAGAGCGTTCTGGGTAATCTAACATGACGGTATTCTCATAGTTCACTGATTTGCTCCCTCTTGTTTTATATATATGCAACTGGTGCCATCTTGAATTTTTGTTATCGAATGTAGTGAAAATGACCTCGGAGAACTTCTTTACTGTAAAACTGTTTGGGGTCATAGAACGGTCAAAGATGTCTGTCTAGTGCATGTTTACAACACACACAAAAAAAGGGAAAAGTAGCTCAGTGGAATTTTTCTGTGCTGAAGCTGAAAGATAATATACAGAAAATATTTTTTAAATCATTTTAATTCAGATCAATATTTCATGACCTCGTATTTATTTATTTGTTGAGTAGCCGCCTCTCCACATCGGGGTCCTGATAACCCTGCCAGGGTTTAATTAGCAAAAATGACCGTCTGATTGTGCTATCAGTGTATATTCAAGTCTTTGAATGCCTTCATTAGCTTTGTAAGACATGAACTCCACACTAACGTGCTTTCTTTAAATGTTTGCTCTGGCTTTGTGCAATTCAGAGTAATGCAATATCTCCCAAGTGCAATCTACACCTGTTTACTCGTAGTTAATGAGACATCATACTTACACCACAAAACGCTCACATAAAAACATGTTTATCTCTTCTAAGAGATGGTGTTGAGGCAGATTATTTGCAAGGTGAGATTTTAATGCGAGTCGATCAGTACTAAAGAGGCAGTGATATTTATACAGTGCCTTATGATCTTCAGAGGCACGGGTTTGCATACAGTAGGCGCACTATTAGTTTACAGATCTATAGACTTCTTTAACCTAAGAACTATGGGTTAAAGTATACTTGATTAGTTCTGCAAACATCCATTTATTTTCCTTTTTCACTTCAAGGCTCACTTTAGTAAGCGAGTTCCAATAGGAAATATAGAGAATTATCAGGATGTTATACAAATATGGTAAATCAGAAGTATTCTATATAATGTCTTTAGTCCCACAGGTGTGTCATATTATGGTATTTCTTCCTTTATTGTGTTTTTGATTGCTTGAAGGATCTTGCGTGGGTGGTTGATATTTTATTTTCCAATTGTCGTGAGAATCGTGCGGTGCTTCTGTTAAAGACAACAATGGAATATGCAGTGAGAAACACACTCTGAGCCTGTGGTATGGTATGCGGCATCCATTAGTGATCTCAGGCAGCTGGATTTTAGCCAGTGGTGGAACAACCAAGCCAGATTTTCCTGGACTGCTTTCATGTGTTCATCCATTGTGGGCAAAAACAAAAAAGTAAATCTACTACATTTTAAAAGTACTACATTGTACCTGCCACTTTGTTTTAAGATTATACTGAAAATACAGTGGAGTCTGCAGTATAAGAAAGCTTCTATCCCAGCTAACAGGGAATGTTCTCAGAACTTTGGCTAATGGGTCCTCTCAAACGTTCTTCCAGTAATGTTAATAGAATGTTGGTTCAAAGCTATCTAGTCTTTTAAACGTTCTTAGAACAAATTTTTTGTTTTTTATTCTTTTTTCTTATTTAATATAATTTTCCCAGTTACAAATGATATTGTTAGTACAGTTTTTGTTAAAAAAAGGATTGCACTCCATGAGCTCCACAAGTTTGTGAAAAACCTGATGGCATGATTTGAGAATGATCCAAAGAGCATCTTGTAACAAGCCTTTTAAAAAATGTTAAAGAAAACCCCTTTTATCACAATGAATGATCACTACAGGTTTTCTTAAGTTAAGGAGTTTGTTGTAACTGACTGATGACCTTTTGTACGAAGGCGATCAATTAGAAGTGCAAAATCTGAAATATTTCTTTTTTCATTTTGTGCCATAACTTCTAACTTGTTGAAAAGTTCTTCTTTTATCTCTCTCTGTATATTTCCACGTTTAAAAGAAATTTTTAATCTCATCTTTTCAATGTAGACTCAGACTTGCAATCCTCTCTGTAATTTCAAGGTTGCTACTTCAACCCACCTTCATTCATCACGTTCCTTCTTTCTCTTTTAGCACTACTGCACTCTTTTTGTCTTTCAGTGACATTTTCCATATACTAATTACGTTACTGTACCACACCACAGCACACAGATCAGTATTTAGAAATCGGTCAATGGTAAACTAATTTGCCTTTGCACAAAGTAAGATGTTTATAGGTGAGGTTGACATAACTATATGAGCTAGCTGCTACACTGCATACATCCCTGCCACTGTTACAATCAGTTTAATGTTTATAAGACCAAATATGAGAGCGTTTTATGGTCAATGTATGACTGTAATACAATACACAACACATAACAATATCACTGTTGTATCAGATGTTTGGATATAAGTAGTTTTCCATCCAGCGACCCTGGTTGTTGTTTTTCGCTGTTTTCATTTGCAGGTCTTAATGAAAATGTATTGTTTATGAAGTCCAGGCCACAATGAAATCTGTCTAGAATTTCAACCCCAGAATTCATTAGTATTGATTTTGCCAGACCTCTGTTGTCTAGCTGCTGTTTTGTCCAGCCTCTGTGCACATTGTATCTTTCTGCGGTCAGAAAAAGGTTTTGGCCAGAGTCCTGAACTGCTGCTCCTACTTTTAGTATTTATTCGGAACATTTTTCCTTTATAATTGTTTGTTTTGTGTGTCTGTGTATGTGAAAATGATACCAGAGCTTTCAGATTTTCTTTTGCTTGTATGTTGCTTATGTGTAAACAGATTTGGCTTTCTGTAACTGAGGAGGCACTCTAAATATTATATAAATTTTATTAATTAAATTTATTAAATTTATTAAATTTTATAAATTTTACAATTTTATATGAAAGGGATTAGACATAGAAATTGGTTGTGGGGGAATGACTGTAGAATTTTTATAGAAATGATGTAAGCAGTCAGTTATATATTCCTGCTAATTGATAATTGATTAATCAGTTAACATTGATTGTCCGACTTTATATTTAAAATGTACTTATTAAATTAATAATTTGATACAATGCACTTGTACAAACATGATTTTGCATTGTACGTATATTTGAAAATACTGTCCTGTAATTACATTTGTAATTTATTTCTGTATATCTCTATAATTACACTGTTGATTAGGCTATACCGCTATGCATTAATTCTAACCATATTACCAATCCTGTCCCTAACTTTACCTGTATCCCACCTCAGTAGCAGCAAAAGTGTTTAACAATTCAACATGAACACAATAGGTATATTGTACCTATAACAATCCATTATTTTATCATTAACACTGTAAAAAAAATTGTGTAAAATTTACGGTAAAAAACTGGCAGCTGTGGTTGCTGGAATTCTACCGTAAAAAATACGGTAACAACGTTTTAGGTTTTACAGTTTTAACTTAAATTTACAGTTAAATACCGTAATTTCTTTAACTGATATAATGACCAACCTATTAAAGTACTGAAATCTGTTTTGTACCTTTGAAATACACTGATAACCACCAAATGCAGGTGGTGATGAGAAAGTCACATGATGAACCAAAGCCCATCACAAGCAGCTTTTAAATAATAACATATATAGAAGGTGCACAGTGTCATTCACACAAGCACTAAACACCATCATGGTGAGACTCATTAAACTGAAATATGCTATAAACATTAATTTAACAACATTAGATGTAACATACAACCCTAATAAACATAACTGATAAGAAAAAACTAAGAAGAAACAGTTATTTCAAAGAAAAAACGTCAAATTCAAACAGAATTTGAAATGCAACGCACGGAATTCTGGGAATGTCAGTTTACAGTTTTTCCCTGCAAATTTTACAGGAACTTTTCATTAACCATTTAACAGGTTTTTACTGTAGCGTTTTCACAGTTTTTTACTGTTTAAATCACGATAATTTTTTACAGTGTACATAGCATTTGAAGACATCAAATACTGAATGTTTCTTCTGTCAGTGTTAAATCCAACAGTGACAAAATACAGTAAAACTGAGACTCCACATTGAAAAATGGCAAGAGATGATAAGGACCATAAAATATAACAAAAATAGCTAGCTACTGACCAAAATGTTCAACCATGGAAAGTCTAAAGGCAACTGTGTTATGAAATGTTTAATAGATATGAGTTATTTTTCAGAAGACAAAACAGCATCATTTTCAAAATCTTTTCAGACAGAAACATTTAAAATTTTTGTACAAATGGAGACGAATCTATGTGTTAAGGGATAGACTGACTGTTTTCCAGCTATAAGGTTTTGGTAAAAACAGTTAAAACGTGCTTAGAACATTGTTAATAATGAGCATAGATTACACATTCACACTTTACATCAGGCTTAATTATATGGGACTGATTAATTCTAATAAAGTAAATGCACTACATGTGTAATTATTCTGCAGAGCTGCTTATAATGACACATTGTTATTGTTGTTCTTATTGTGATTCAGTACTTCTACAGCATAGATTCTGACAAAATACACATTTAACAGAAATATTTTATTCATATACATGGAATACTTTGAAAATAGTATCAAGCTACTGTGATTTATAAAGCTACTGGTTTCTGAAAATACAGGGCAAGTGCTATTTTAATAACGAAAAAATCTCATCCGTAGAGAAAAGCATACTGCAGCTGTTGCTGTAAATAATGTGTCAATAAACATTTGTGTTGTGTGTTGTGTGTGTGTGTGTGTGTGTGAGAGAGAGAGAGAGAGAGAGAGAGAGAGAGAAAATATTTGCAAACACTGTCATATCAGTCATAGGATTGTTATACTGTTATTTTAATGGGATTGATATTTTAGTATTATATTTTTAACATTGTGAGCTAACAGTTACCACAAACAAAGATGAAACTAAATAAATGTAATTCATTTCACTCAATTAGCTTCTTTTTCAATTCTTTTCAGGACTGAATGAATTAAATTCATAATTCAAATGAATGTTGCTTCATCCAATGTTGTTTTAGACCTCATTGACTTTAACTGTGTATGGGCAAAATCAGTTGAAACATTGCTTAAAATGTCTTACTTTGTTTTCGCAGATGAAAGTAAGTTATACAGGTTTGGAATAACATGAGGATGAGTAAAAAAAGAAAAAAAAAAACATTTTATGGTGAACTTTAAGCTTCATATTATTTGGAACAGCCTTTATTTCTGAAACTCACCTATAATCCCTTAAAATACTCCCTTAGTAGACAGCTCACTAAGTTTTGGAAATAAGAAGGGTCCTTCATTAGGGTCCTTCACTCTTTGTCTTTTAATCCTTCTTTACTTTTCTCTCACTTCTTTAAATTTACAGGCGTTGATGTATTTTCACCCTTCCAAACAGCTATTCTTTCAAATATGTGACAGACTGCAATTAAAGGAAAGTGCTACTTGTTCAGGGTTCAAAAACACTTTGAGCCTGATAAAGGAAAGTTTTAGTCAGAGAGTGTATGTGTTCGCATCCAGAAAAAGAGGGAGCACTAATGTTTGTGCATTTTGCCCTGCTCTGTACAGTGCGTGAGATCTTGAATACCAGTCAGCTGTTGTATGTGAATCCCTGGATGAGTATTCAGCTCTCTGTCTGCCCTTTCCACGCTTGCTGCCTGCCTACCTGTCTACTCGCCGCCTCATCTGTCCACAGCAGAATAGAGCTGTGCCTTTATCTGACAGCAGCGTCAAGGCCCCGAGACGACCAGGAGTGGACAAGGCGTGTGTGGGCAAACGCACAGCAGCAACTTAAGACCGAAACCGATCTGCTGAGACTGAGCACCATGGGCTCCTCTTAAATTGTAGATATATTAAACCGTGTGTGTGTGTGTGCTATTGCTTGAGCAGTTGGTGCAAGCTGACATACCTTAAATCTGTGTGGTGATGAATGCATGCAATATGTGTTTGTGCCAGAGGGGCTTTATCATCTTTCTTTGAAGGAAAAGTTCTGGATGATTCATTAGAGTGAGACAGAGAGGGAGAGTTTAGATGAGGGGTGTTTGGAAGCCTTAGCAATAGGGAGGGATGGAGAAAGCAAAAGAGGAAATATAAAAAATCATAATAAGCATCACCGAGAACAAATCACATCTGCTTTGGTGTCTTTCAGTAATTATCTGCTGCTGCAGATTAGCTGGTCAGTCAAAAATGCAAACTCTGCTGCATAGCTCTGTGTGAAAAAAAAAAAATGTTGAATCAAGAATATTGTTGTTTTTTAAATGGTGATCATTTATTTAGCATGAAAATCAAGGACTCAACAGTATTTTTTTTTCCTGGTTCTACTTGTTCTTACTTTATATATTTTAAATTTATATTATATTTATTTGTTTTTTTTAGTTAATTTAATATGAACAAACTTTTATTTATTTAATATTTGTGTTACATTTCTTCACAGATAGAAATATTAAACCTGATGGCTGATATATTCTGATTGGATGAGCCACATCTGAAGCTGTTGTGAAATGCCACACCTGAGACAGCACATAATAAAATATATATAAATTTAATATTTCATCAGCTTAGATAACACTCTGTGAGTGTAGTGTTTATTAATGCATTTTTACAAATTGTCTAGGAAAAAAAGAAATTCATTGGTCAACAGGTGTGGGAACCTTACACTTTGATGGCAACTGTAACATCCATCCATCCATTGTTTTACCTAATTCTATCTTTATATGGTTGCATTTGCTGCAGTAAACAGTAGCTAATTTCTCTCAAAAGTTAGTAAAGTTGGAAAGTACAAGTCCTCAGTGAGACACTTGAATTAATGTGCTCTCTTATTTCCCATCACTAATTCTGAGCGAGTCTCCACATAGACTGCATCTATTTCACAACGCACACACACTGCAGTGCTCAAAAGCTAGTGTGAGACAGCCTAGAGTGAGGGGAGATAGGAAGAAAAGGGGAAATGTGCGTGCGGTCACAGATAGACCTCTGTAGTGTGTGTGTGTGTGTGTGTGTGAGAGAGAGAGAGAGAGAGAGAGAGAAAGACACATTGGGCAGTATTAATCTGTTCCTGTAAATGATCTGACTGGCACTCCGCTCTCCTGTAAACGGCGGCTGTCAGAGTGATAAGGGCGCAAGCTTCAGTTGAGAATCTCTTTTTTTTCTCTCTTTCTCTCTCTGTCCACTTCCCCAGAGAGAGCCAGATAAGCCCAGTGTGCAGAGGGGCTCCACATAGCACCAGCCCCCAAAAAGAGCCCCATTATCAGCTTGTCAAAGTCAATCCTGATGAGCAACACACACGCTCAGAGAGGTGCCAAGGACATCAGTTGTCCGTAAGAGTGCACACATGTTCATGTTTTCTGTCTAATGCAGCATGCATATTTAATTTTTAGTCGAAAACAAAGACATTTGCACTTTATGAATCACACTGGTTTTATTTTACTCACACATACTCTCAAATTATCACATACACACAGATGCTTAACAGAACAGCTTGGGACTCTTTTCCATTCGAGCGGAGGGAATGTATGGGGAGATTCGAGCCCACAGGTCTGATTGGCTCGCATGGCCTGGGCGAGGCCGCTGGGTTATCCAGCTCTCTTTGGGTTCCTGGAGGTCTGCTGTGAAGAGTCTCATCTCCAGAAAGCATTACCGTACAATTTCACACACACACATACTGTGTTAAGCACTTGAACTGGAGTGTTGATGTCTGGATTACTAATGCCCTGTATGGCAAAAAAAAAAAAAAAAAATATATATATATATATATATATATATATATAGATGTAGATATAGATATTCAGATATCTTTAAAAATATCTTAAAAATAGAATATGTTACGTAAATATTTATTTAATATGTAATTTTTTTTTGTAATATATTTTTTATATAGGCTTATATATACTGTAGGTTTTAATGAAGTATACCTTTCTTAGTTTTTTAATACTTTTATTCAGCAAGGATGCATTAAACTGATCAAAAGTCACAGTAAAGACTTTTTTACATTGTTAACAAGAAATCTATTTTAAATAAATCCTGTTTCCCCAAAAATATTAAGCAGCACAACTGTTTTCAACATTGATAATAGTAAGAAATGTGTCTTAAGCAGCAAATCAGCATATGAGAATAATTTCTGAAGGATCATGTGACACTGAAGACTGGAATAATAACTGCTGAACATTCAGCTTTGAATTCAAAACAGACAATGGTTATTTTAAAGTATAAAACTATGTCACAATATTACTGTTTTTACTCTCTTATTAATCAAATAAATGCAGCCTTGTTGATTACTTCTTAAACAAAACTACAGACCCCAAACTTTTTGAATAGTAGCATATATTGAAATATTTTGGAATTTTTTTTTTTGTAGTAGATGGCTGGAGATAATTTCCCCATTTCAGATGCTACTGACAATTTCCACCGCAATTCTCGTGAGCTATGAATGTGGTCTTGTAGAGTTTTTGTTCCACTTTGTTGTTTGTCCCTGAATCAAACAGAGATCTTTTTAATTATATTGTTCTCCACACATTCAGTTCATTTTTCTCTTGTTTTCTGTGTTTCAGCAATGCATTCTACCCAAACATTCAGACTTTTTCTGGCACACGCATATGCAATCCACTGTGGGATTTTGCAACCGCTCCCTAGTCTTAATGGAAAGCACAACAATGGAAAGTGAGCCACAGTGCCAAGGCAATTAATTCAGTTCTGCAGTCCATGGTACCATAATGGTCACATGAGAAGTAGTGAAATTCTTTCAGTGACACTCAAACGAATGTCACGGTGGTCTCAGAAGCCTGCGGTAGCTTCATTAAGGCCACATAAAAGAACGTCGGGGTATCAAACACGGAAAATATAATAACCACATGTGTGCTTTATGCTGCAGAGTTCATACACCCATTTGAATTTAGTAAGCAATTCAAAATGTACACATACACAAAAACAGCCTCGCTTTCATTTCCAATCGTCCTTAATGAAAGAGACATTATTTTGTAATCCACTGAGGAACATGTTTGATAAATGTGATGGGGCAAAGTAAATGACTACGGTAATTAAATGCGACAATTACTGTTTGTGTTTTTGTACCTGATTCTTAGAAAACAATGCCGTTTGCTCCCTCATGAAATATGGTGCAGTACTGCCCTGTCTTTCTTCCTCTCCCACAGATGACAATGGTATAATAATTACAGAGTAAAAAATCATCTGTCTCCTTTTTTCCCACCCTTCCACATCCAGTTTAGCTTGGGGCTGATAATATACTGTACTGGTTTTGAAAGCTATTTGAATATTTCTTTGGCAGGAAATCATATTACAGGGCTATTAAAAAGTAGTTATTTGTACATAAATTCCTTGGGAGTCAGTGGTGGATCTTGGCAGAAGAAGTGCATGCGGCTCGATACAAAGACAGTTAGGAGATGATATTTCGCCAGCACCGTGTTTATTAAAAAATCGGCCTGCTCCTTCATCATTCTCTGAGGGAACTGCATGTCAGCTAGCTCATATTTCATAGCTCATGCTAATGTAATTAGCGCTGCTTTAGCGCTTTCACGCGGGAAGGAAAACGCTCATTACCACTCTTATTAATGTTGATTTCACTGGGTGGCAAAAGACAGCAGCTCGCAGCACTGGCGGTCTTGTTTGGAACTGTGTTTGGTGGATCAAGTTTCCTGGAAGGTTTTGTTTTACATGTTTTTTGGATTGTCTCTTGCATCAGT
The DNA here is from genome assembly GCA_021397915.2 of Tor tambroides. NCBI lineage: Eukaryota > Metazoa > Chordata > Actinopteri > Cypriniformes > Cyprinidae > Tor > Tor tambroides. Next base: position 19,453 of record JAFVLL020011187.1, read on the forward strand.
CTGTACCTTCTGTTTTATCCTAGTGGATATTGCCAGTTTTGTTGTTAACAGGTTGTCTGGTGTTGTGGTTGGTGGGTCACAACTCAAAAATGGGTTGCAGGTCTTTTGAGGAAAAACAATAAATGCAAATAATAAAATGCAACTCTATTCCTGTCCTGTCTATGCAGTGTTACTAATTTTGCACATTGTTGCACTCTTTGTATGTTAAACAATGTGTTGCGTCATCACCACTTGAGAAGCAAAACCACTTGAGAATCACTTTAGTTGTAGACAAACAAAGATATGCATTTCTTCTGAATAATACAAAGAAGAATGCTTCGACTGTTTTTGCCCATGCAAAAAAAGTCGATGGGGTCTAAAACAACATTGGACCCCTTTCAATTTCTTTGTATAGTCCAAAACATATGAAACATTGTGCAAATATCTTATATAATATATAACAAAATATAGACCAGCTGATGTCATATATGCTAATATGGACAATGTATCATGGATTCACCCTGTCTGAACTGTTGACTCTGTTGAAACCAGATACTGAAAAGCATACAGACTTGTTGATCAGGTTCTCAGCTCTCAAAGCATCTGGTTTGTAATCTCCTACATAAAAGCAGCAGCTCTTGTGTTTGTTCTCACAGTGCTATTTCCATCTCCGCTCGTGAATCTTTTCCCCCTGATGTGTAGCAATGTGCTTGGGGCATTAAGTTAGTTCAGTCAGCTGATTTAGTCTCAATTTGGCTGGAGATGAATACTACTAATAATAGTTAACACGGGGCCGTAGCTTGTGCGAGCGACTCGCTATGAACTCGCAGAATCTGTTTGGATGAAGCCCACACTTCATCCTAATGCACATTGTATTCAAGCACACTCTATCATTAGCGCTAATGGCTCTGTTTACCAGCTAGGATATGACTGCTGATCCCACACACTGTAGCTTCAATTTCAAAACAATAAGAGTTTTTGTTTTACCCTCTCTGTTATTAAATTTCGAATGATTATGCATACGGTTATAGAAAATCCCAAACAACTAGTAATGATTTTGTGGCACTGTATGAAGAAACCTTGAAATTTTCTTTCAAAGGAGACAGCAAAACTTCTTAGATGAGGCTAGATCACCATAAGTTGTTATAGGTAAGTATTAAGAGAAGAGTGAAAATATTGTGGAATGCATACTGTGCTTTTGGCACTAGCATAAATGAATAAAGTAATTGGCCCCACCCCAAAAAACAGTCCTTCATCTTCACTGTCATGGCGAGTGTGTCAAAATGGCCCGTTGTCTAGACCTGTGGTTTTAAATGGTGCTGCTCTGCAGTGCCGGCTGCATTTGATTGGACGCTTCATTAACGAGCAGTTGGAGAATGGTGTGTACATAGCAGGCAGACAGGAGAGAATGGATAATTACCTCACTCTCCCGGAAGGTTTTCCAGCCTGGTCCTTACACACACTGACACACCAGAGAGAGAAAAAAAGACAAAATTGCCTAGAAGCCTCACTTTGAGGTTTAGCTGACTGTCTGTATTAGTAGCGGTTGTATTGGAGGATAATGATGACAGGACATTTACAGGTCAGTCGAACGACCGCCTGAACTGATTTGACAAAGACATATTGTCGTGTTTCACAGCTGTCTTCAACTGCTTGTGTTACCATCCCGCCAGCAATTATTTAGCAAACTTAAGACTGCCATAAAGATGTGTACAGTTAGGGATTTCAAGATATTTTATTAAGACCACTAGGCCACATCCAGACATTTCATGGACCATTTGGTTAATATTGCACACAAAAATAGCAATAGCTGGCTAAAATTGCTTTCTCAAACAGGTGTTTATTAGTCCTCAGAGAAACAAAGTCTTGTGTAGAGGTACCAGGCTGATTAAATTAGCATTTAGGAGGAAGATTTGTCAAAGTTTGTATATTCAGGACATCTTTGAAAGATGTTTAAGAGTTTTGAGACTCTTAGTAAAATGGGGTATTTTTTAAATTATTTTTTTATACCTCCTATATTTTTTTTATTATACCCTCCTGGAGGCCCTGCCTTGGTCATCCAGGTATAAATTTCTTCATCAGAAGGACTTTGCTGGATAACCAGCATTTATGTTTTTGAACAACATCTATGCCAGACTGAATTAATATCCCTTTTCATGTTTTCTGTTTTAATATCGGTTGTTTTAGAGGGCTTGGAAAAAGTTTGGAGAAGGATCATCCAACATCCCTACATTGAGCTACTAGTGGTTTTCTGAGGTAGACTAATGTATGCATTAACATGTGTATATATAATACTATTATTTTTAACATTTTAGGTGACATTGCTTTAAAGGGGATGAATTTTCAGCCACAACTTCTCAGAGAGGTTTTTAGTGTGCTGATGGCATGTTTTACTTTAGTGTTAGACTGTCCAACGCTATCTCACTGCAATTCGTACGTATTTTACGAGGTGGCTAATTCGTACGAATTCGTACGACCTCACTCGTACGATTCGTACGATTTAGTACGATTTGCCTAAACCCCAGTGACAGGTAGGTTTAGGGGCGGGGTTAGGTGTAGGTCATTCGTACAAATTCAAACGAATTGGCAACTCGTAAAATACATACGATTTGGCAAAAATCGTATGAATTTGTAAGAGTGAGGTCGTACCAATTCGTACGAATTAGTCACCTCGTAAAATATGTACGAATTGCCGTGAGATCGGGCTGGACTGTCAGCACTGAAAACTCTTTCTGAGAAGCTGTGTTCCTAAATTCAGTAATAAACTTCAAGATAATTACTGTCCAATTTATTATGCATAAAGCATTTGTTTATGAGGACCATTATAGATTTGTTGCCATAACATTTTATTGCTATTTAATCTATTTATTTTTAGAATACCTGTCAGTTTCCCTATTGAAAGGTTGTGTTCTTGGATTCATTCTGTTTTTGGCTTTTGTGTCTTAGCTTGTTGTGTTTTCACCATTAACATAATGTTTTAGGATGTCTTTTTTTTTTAAGCAACTTGAGAGCTCTGCATTCTACTATTTTTTGTTATGCTTCTGTTCAAACAAAAGAATAGAGTGAATATTTGACAAATTGTATGGATAACCCCAATTTTAGTGGATTTTTAAAGTATGTAGTTGCTCATTCCTACCCTCCTCCATCCAAAGTTCTATCATATAATAATCAGCTTTAATAAGTTAACTTAAGCAGTTTTGGAGGAAACAAGCCAGTTCTCATGCTCAGTCCTCACATTGCAGACAGTAAGCCAAATCTATTCACTTTTATCACTCTTGTGGATTGAAAATGACCACCACTCAGTGGCTGGGAATGTGTAACAGGCTATTATAGAGTAAATAAAGGTTTTTAGAGCCATTACTGAGCCATTTCTGTAGTGTTTGCTGTGTGTTTAAAAGCTACAGAACACGTCCCTCAGGTCTTGTTGCAGAAGCAGAGAAATCATTACATAGGCTACCTGAGCCAGCAGAGCAATGGAAAATTCAAACTACTAACACACAAAAACATGTATACACGCCAGACCACCTGCTTCCTTCTCAAGGGTTCTGTCCAGCACAGCATGAGGTTAGAACCAGACACATCTGCCTTTGGTGTTCAGAATAGAGCGCAGGAGAGAGACAAAGAAAGCCGAGCCTGAGGCCTAGTGAGAACAGTGGGAAAATCAGTTAGAGATCCTGTCTCCTTGTGTGAGCACCCGCTGTCACCCTGTAGGATGGAATCTCAACAGGTTCCTTGTCTCAAACAGGCTGAAGACCCGGGATATTATGACTGGGGAGAAATCTGACAATATTTAATTCTGAACATACAACTACTTGTCATAATTTCAGTAAATATTATTCTTTTTTTAGGGTGCTTGCTTTTGGTACGGGCCCAAGCACATGTTACATTACAGTCGAGTTTGTGTGGTTTGGTGTGAAAGCAGTTTTCCAAATTCAGATGTGCAGTATAGCGCACTAGAGACCAGTTGAAAAGGTGGTCTTGGGTTAAAAACTATGATATGGTTCACAATTGGTCTGAAAGAAATCCAACCAGACTTGCATAAGTGAACCATTAATATTAACATAAAAATTGCATCTTTGCATGCTTTGGTCTCACTATAATGCAAAGGCAAAACATAGTAGCTACATTTTGTTTTATGAATTTTATAAATGTAATTTTATGTTATTAATTGTATTCTAATTCATATTTTATGATTTTTTTATAAGTTGTTTTACATTTTCTACAGACCTCCTTGTGGCGTCTGTAAAAATGGACAAAATCAATCCAAAGTTAATCATAAACTTTTTTCTCTGTTACAGTGTTAGCTTCTTGTCTCTGAGTAAATCGCCTTTGGTGATTTTTGCATTATTTGGCTCTCTTACACTGCATCTGGGGCAGACAAACACAAGTGCTGTTCTGTGCATGTGAAGTTTTAGTGCTAAATCCAACGTGACAGAAACATGAATAAAACAGTGAAGCTGGCATCTTCTCATCCTGAGTTGTTACCCAGCTACAGTGGTATACAGCTGCTCCCAGTACAACTGGATGTACTTACGCTGTAATGTACTGCGGTTCAGACCTAAAAGTATATAGCGAACTCAAGTTTGGATCAAGCATTGTGCGACATCAAGTGACTTAATGTGGGCAGAAGAAGAGACTTTTAGCATTCAGGATAGTGTTCAACTTTTCATTGATTTCCTGAGCAGTGATGTACTCGCCTGACTTCTATGACAATATTTCCATGTCGTGTGTTAAATCGCGGTAATTAAAATGTCATCGGGGCTTTATAATATGATTTAGTTCACTATCAGCCTCAGGTTCTAAATCTCACGCGTTAGTACACAGGCAAATCATCTCAAACACTCAAAAACGCTGGTCTTTTAGTGCTTGACCTAGCGCGGGTGTGTTGGCGGCACTGCCTTGTCTATTTACAGATAAATGCTTCTTCTGGCCCGTGGCTAGTATGGTGTACTGACCTTCCCAGAGACCTGAGGGGCAGGGTGTTCAGAATCAGGGCTGCTGACCAGTGAGGTCACACTGGTGGGTAAAGCTTGGTGGAGCCATTCCAAACAAACACTCCGACCCCACCATTCAGTCCTCTACCCGTTTTCTCTGTCTCTTCCTCTCCATTTTGAATCATTCAGCCTTGTTTCCATTTTCAAGGGCCGGTGAATCACATTGTAACTACAGGGAGCGCTGACATTTAAAGAGACTGGATGAGAAGCAATTAGCATGCTTTGCAAAACAATTAGACCACAGTGACTGCACAGATGATCAAACACTGGCCCCGCAGAGTGTTTACTGAAACGGCCGTCGCCCACAAGCATAGCTCAACGACCACGCCTGAAGCAATCCACTGCTTCCTCAGCAAAAGCCACCTCCTCTCTATATTTACATGTTCACTGTAAAGCAAATATTTATGTTATGAGTAAATTGTTGCATGGATGTACTTTTGGTGGCTGTTTGTTTAATGAAATATACAAATAATAAAGTTAGTTTTTAGAAGGCTACTTCTGATTTGACAAAGACTTCAGACTGTATTAAACCCCACAGCAAACCCTGTATGTGTAAGTAAGAGTTTGATATTTTTATGCATTTTGCAGACATTTTCACTCGTTTCGCACGCAAAATTATGTAAAGGGATAGTCCACCCAAAAATTTCAATTGTTATTTTTTTTTTTTTATTCACCTTCTTGTCATTCCAAAGCGCTGCCATTTTCTTTTGTTAAACACACACACGAAAAAAAAATCAGTATTTTTTTTCATGCAGGCAGAGCAGGATAGTAACTGATTACTTGTAATCTGGATTACATAATCAGATTCCAAAAATTAAGCACTTACTCGTAATCAGACTACAGTTACTTTTTATTGGTTATATGATTACATATTATTCACACAAAAGCAATACATTGTGTGAATTTATTGATTAATTGCTATTCCAAACACATTAAAATGTACAAATCCATGTTATTTCTTATTTACATGTAATGCAGGGATTCCCAGACTTTTTTGTTGTCTGTACCTCTTTTACCTAATATATTTAGAAGTGCCCCTGAGATTTTAAAATAAATATTTTACTAATTAAGTATGACATTTGCATGTTCATGGTTGTCTGATAGTTAATGGTCACGTGACATACAGGTAAACAAATAAAATATTTCATTTTTTTAGTAAGAGTTTTATTTTGATTGATGTTATTTTAAAATGATTTATTTTAATTTAAGACATTTGTATGATTTAATTATGTTTTTTATTAAACTCCTGTTTAATGCACTTCATGTTGTTAATTACAATGAATGGAATATATTTTCTTACTCTTTGTATTTTTACGTCAATATGGTAGGATATTATCCTATTAAAAATCAATGTGATAAACATGTTAGGTGAAAAGTAATCTAAAAGTAATCTAAAAGTAGTCTGATTATATTACCTAACATGTGTAATGTAATGGATTAGGTTACTAACTACAATTTTTGTCATGTTATTTGGAATCAGTAACGGATTACAATTTGTAAGTAATCTACTCAGCTCTGGATGCAGGTAAGGTGGGGTGGGGTTTTGGCCCCATAATGATTTTCAATGTATGGACAAAAACTTTAAAAATATTCTTCAAAATATCTTCTTTTTTGTATCAAAGAATAACATACACTACTGTTTGAAAGTTTGGGTTCAGTAAGATTTTTTTTTTTTTTTTTTTTCAACATTTATGTTCAATATTGTGATATTATTATTATTATTATTATTACAATTTTAAACAATTATCTCTTTATATATATATATATATATATATATATATATATATATATATATGTCATTTTTTTTAATGCAATTTATTCCTGTGATGGCTAAGATGAATTTTCAGGAGCCATTTCTCCAATCTTCAGTGTCACATGATCATTCTAATATGCTGATTTGGTGCTCAAGAAAAAAAAAAAAATTCAGTGCTGAAAACAGTTGTATTGCTTAGTATTTTTGTGGAAAATGTGATTTTAATATTCATTTTTCAAAAAAAAAAAAAAATGTTACTGACCTAAATTTTTGAATGATTGTGTGATACTTTTGAGATATTTTTTTAGTAAGTGGTCGGGTCTTCGCACAATACCCTGCTGCTTGTTGAGCTCACAACTAGGACAAAAAATTTGATTTGAAATCTGATTTACTTGAAGACTTAAGTGCTTTTAGTGTTTGTTTCTTACCTGTGTCATGCCTATTTAGGACTTAATGTGCAACAGCAAAAATCCACACATTTAATTTTAAGGGTCATGTAAAACTTTTGTCAAAAACTACTGTTTCTCTACATCATAGCATTATAAGAGAACCTCAGGGAAATAAAGCTCAAATGCTTTTAAAAATGATGATATGACTCCTAAAAGTTTATCAATGAGCTTCTCTCCTCTTTGTTCACATTGCTGGTATATGGTGAAGTGTGCAGCTACAGCTGTTAGGAGGAATGCATCATGGAGTTGCTGGTAGGACTGGAGGAAGCTACTGGGATAAGGTACTGGATCAGTGGTGTCATGAGATGCAGACAAAGAATAATAGAATCTGCATAATGTTCTTTCCCCTGTCTCCCTCAGTGCCACACTCTCCCGCCCCACAGGGCATTGTGGGTAATATATAGAGGTACTCAAGATGCGCTAGGCTCATGCGCTTGTTTATGGTAGAAATAAAGTGCAGTATAAACTGCAAACAAAGCAGCCGGAGAGACGCTTAATGGCCTCCTCCTCCATCTTTTCTATACTGTCTTCCCTGTCTCTCTCTCTCTAACTCTGTATTTCTCTCTCTCTCACTTTCTCTGTTCGCTTACATCCTCTCTTTCTCTCTCGCTCTGTCTTTTTTCTTTTTTAAACAAGAAGCTGGACCACTGAGATCATTTGCTATTTTCTGCTGGTCTCTTGACAACCTGACAGCAAATTACATAAGCATTTTTTGTCGTCAGGTAAAATGTCTCTCAGTGGTCATTTCATTAAAACTCTTTCTATACTGTAAGCAATCCCAACCTGTCTTTGTTTGGATGAGTGTGTGTGCAGGTTTACTGTCATATCTAGAGCCTCATTTGGATCTCATAGTCCCAGACTCATAACCACTCACGACTATGAAATGGCATACTTAATGGCACTTTTCGTGATTTTTTCTGCTCACTGTTTTGTACAGTTAGTCAACGGACTTCGTTAAAGGTGATGTGTGTAATTTTTTTGATAGTGAAATACCTTTTCCTTGTTCAGTTTAATGTGTAGAGACAACTCTAAGTAAGCCATTTGTCAGTTGATTTCCTAGAAAAGTATAAAATGTGTGGCTTTATGGCATTCATTAACATTGCTTTATTCGTTTGAGTCGAGGGAGTCTGTAATAACTGGAGAATGTTATCCATTAGCATTCCTAGACATCTCAGTGGCAGTTTTCCAGCTGGTGCAAGACTCTCTGAAAGTACATGACTTCTCTATCTTTGCTAATGGAACTTACACTGAATTTATTGAGTCCAGAGATGTGAATGCTCACTCAGGAGCCACAGGAAGCCGATGACATCACAATGCTGTCAGTCCCACACCCATTATCCTGAGCTATGACGTCAAAGGCAGCAGAAACTCAATTTCATGCTTTTAAGAGCCTTCCAAACAATTGGTAAAAACATAATTTTCAGATTTAAATGTTGCTTGTTACAAAGTCAGGATGCACATCTTCTTTTGCATGGCCATCAATGGAGATGAAAGCTTTTAGCAGCCATAAGAGTTACAACTATCTATAAGCAGAGGCTAAATGGGCCATGATAACCAACCAAACCATGAGCCCTTTAAGAGATAGTCAACCCAAAAAAGTCATCATTTACTCACGATCATGTCATTCCTGTATGACTTTCTTTCCTCAGAAGAAGATATTTTGAGAAATGTCTCAGTTTTTTTGTCCATACAATGGAAGTCAGTGGTAACCAAAACTGTTTGGTTAACAACATCCTTCAAAATATCTTATTTTGTGTTCCACAGAATAAAGAAATGCATTTAGTTTTGGAACGACATGTTGAATGAATGAGAATATTTAAATCTTTGGGTGAACTATCACTTAAGGTTTAACCAAATCTTAATGTGTTTTTGTGCATGCCATGCATTTCTCAATCATTCAATTTTTTTGAAATACAGACTGCTCTTTTGACTCAAGAAATTAAAAAGGTCTTTGATCTTGGTCTGGTCCTGGTCTGTATTTTTTCCTTGTCATTGCAGTAGATTATCATCAGCCTTGTTCCAATATATTTGTGTGTGGACGTTGCCTCACTTAGACTGATAAGGGAACTCAATATGAGCTCCTATATTAAGATATAAGCTCATAATGACAACCCAATTATAGAACTTTAATGCTCTTTGAACTTTCAACCATAAGCAGCCAGTCATCTGCCCCGTCATCAAAGGTTCAATAAGTGACCCACAACCTTAAATATACATTGTCAGTCATTAGTTTTAGTCTTAGTTGAACCGTTGGAACAGAATTGGTGCAGTGCTGGCATGGACATAGAGGCTAAACATTTGTTGGATTTAAATATGTAATGAGTTAATCGATTAGAGCTGGGCTCAAGGACTACACCGTCTCATAACAGGGCTTCCACAGCCCAGCTCCCTTTGCTGAGGGAGTTCAGCCCTGATTATCAAAGGAGCTTGGCACTGAAAGACTGGAGCTTACCCGTTCTCTGGATGTAATATTAGGAACAAGCCACCAGAATGATTTCACATAGCATGGTCTAAATCCCTCATAATTGACTGCAAATCTGAGCACACTATTCTTGAGCCTAATCCAGTTTACTCCTCTATCTCTCCCTCTCTCTTTTTATAAATGCACGTATAAATATGTGTGTGTGCATATGAGAATGTTTAGATGATAAATGTGTTGATAAAGCCAACTTTCTTAGTCTCCGTTTACGTTAAGGCTGCGTGAGTGTATAGCATGCTGATTCATTTTCGACCATGCAAATGAAATTAGACTCCATTAGTCCTGCTCGAATTAACCTCTATCTTTACAAACATCAGCACATTCATATACTTCACGCTAATATAATTCGCAAAAATATAAATCTCTGTTCAATTACATTCAGCCTTCTTTTTTTTTTGTCTCTCCATTGTCTTTCTCCTATAGTGTGTTTTAGAAATATCACACAAGCAAGACTGAGTAATACAGCCTATTTAACATCATCTGCCTTTCAGCAAATAAGGTAGAACGCTGGCCAATTGATTAATATTAATGAGTTAGATTTGTCCCTCCCATTTTTCAGATCAATATGAGATCAAAATTTTATTAGCACCTTTGGAAGGCAGTTTGTTCAATCAGATTAGAGGACCCGGAACTAATTATTGTTTAGGACATGTTATGATATGATGAATGATAATTGCCATCAGCTCTTTAGCAGCAAGAGGTCACTAATCATTTCCTGCCGGCCTTTCTTCCTCTTTTGGCCGTCTGGTTCGCTGCGGGATAAGACAAGAGGGCAAAGTCTTCAAAGATCTCTCCAGTTATCTAGACTATTTATCACTGGATCTCTCTACACTTTCTGATTTTGATTCTAGTTTTTAAATGTTCATTCGGTTTTCTTGTTGATACACATTATTTACTTTACCTAGCGGTGCCGATGGTATCTGCGGAGTGGTTTTGTGGTATTTTTGTTTGTTTTCACTCAGGCAGTGCCCTTTCCAGCTGAGCTGATTGATTGAAGGGCGTTCTTTGAAATTAATGATTGGCTTGTTTGAGTGAAAAGCACTAAATATTCATGAAGTGAGCGAGAGAAACAGAGAGATAAAAAAATCAGAGAGTGAGAGGCAGAGAGATACTGAGATAACAGATTCAGTGTTTGGTCACTGTCACCATATACGCTACATGACCAAAAGGAATGCGAACACTGAACACCTTATGTTTTTTGAACATTTAATTTTTTAAACATGAACATTAATAGGAAGTTGTGCGCCATTCAGAACTGAATTAGGAATGCTTTTAAGTTCCAGTTCAGTTCCTGAATTTGAAGTGGATTTGAACTGAAGCAGAATACAGGTTACAGAATTGCATTTGGATGCAGTTTGAATTTGAATGAAAAGACATAGAATTAAAATGAATTGAAATTCAAAGAAATTAAGAAAAAAGCAATGATGGATCGATGGACAGGCAGTAGAGCTGTCAATCGATTAAAAAAATTAACTAATTAACCACACATTTTTTCTGAAATTAATCACAATTTATCACAATTAATCTCACCTAACATTAACGTTTTTAAAAATACTTTTATATTACAATAATTTCACATTCAATCTTCAAATTAATGTAGAAGAAATATAAAGACAGTATATATTTTTTAGATTTTTTAAATCTTTTTTTATGACTAAAGGTGCGTATCACTGATACCAATAGGACTGATGTCTCTAGGAAATTAGTTTTTTTCCCCTTATATTTATCCATTAACTATATGTAATGTTGACTATATGTAATGTTGACTATACTAACAATACAGTATGATTAAGAGCTATCAATTTTAACATTTATTAGACTTTAAAAAATAACAACTAATTTAAGTGAACTTAAAACAATCTTCACATAAACCTATTATAATAAATGCCATATTTACCTGTGACCTTCAGAAAGTAGGAAATATACAGAAATTGAATAAAGTATCAAACACTAAATTCTAAATGAAATATAGATGAATGCTTAAAGCTACAAAAGTTATTGATTTCCTCTTTTTTTCTTTTGTTCTTTGATTAACAGACATCACAGCAGCTGGGTTACTAGCTTATTTGACTGCTATTACTTTAAGAGCTGCCGCTGCTGAATGTGACGCGAATCTGACACACATGCTCATAGTTTCATTCACGCTTTAATATGAAATGATACAAGTGGAGTGCGCGTCTGAAAAGTCTCCCATTTGACGTGGTCGTAAAGACATTCTGCGTCTAAATAAACGCAATTCTTGTCAATAAAAAGAAACAGAGGCAGCAGTTGCAAGTGGGGTGGCCAACCCTAGCCCCGTCCCGGTCTTAACTGCATTTAATATTTTTAACGCCGTTAAACTGGAAAAATGAGTCACCTGCATTAACACGCTAATTTTGATAGCACTAACGGACAGACAGATTCTCCTTCAAATTCCAATTCATTTTCCTGTGGGGTGTGGCCAATTAAATTCAAATTCACATTAATGAATTTAAAAAGGAGTCAATTTGGTTGTCAGTCTCAACCACTGTGAACAAAGCTGCAGTGTAGAAGTTGTATGACAGAATCTGACTGATTATGTCGAGCTGATCTGTGATTGGACTGTACTAACTAAATTGTTTCTACCCGTTTCCGATCTCATATGGACTGAAGACATGAGAGCCTCATTTGCTGGACAAATGGATTATTTTTGTTGTGTGTGTGTATGCGCGTGTGTGTGTGTCGCTTGGGCCTAATGAGGCAGCAGGACACACAGAGGAGAGAGCTGCTATACCTGCACAGCATGGACAGTCAGCAGGGGTGGACGAGAGTTTAGCAGTACACACACTGTGCAGAGCAGCTGTCATCACATCCGCTCACACACACACACACACACACACACACACACACACACACACACACACACACACACACACACACACACACACACACACACACACACACACATACTTTCATACTGAGGTGTGGCTGCTGAAGTTTTGAGAAAAGAGAGGCAGATGCTGTTGGAAGCGACGCAGTATGGAGCCCCTTGTTTTTCACACCAGACACACACACACACACTCACACATACAGCTGGCTGTGTTGGAAGAAGTACAGGTTGAACGTGACTTATTATTTATGCAATGCAATTTGTAATCCTCCTCTTTTCCTTCTTTCCGTACCTACGGGTGTGCTTACTAAGAAATTTGGCGCTAAATTTTGTACATAAGTAAAATTCCACATAGCGAACTGTAATCTTCCCCAAGAAAGTTGTGCTACATCAATTGTCTTGGTCCTTTTTTTTGTCATTACTGTTTTTTTTTATACTTGGGTTTTATTTTTGCAGATCCACTTGCGACTCAGTTCTTTTGATATTTGGATGTGTTTTAAATATTACTATAATTTCATAGATGTATATTAAATGCACAACTGTTCAAAAGTTTGGAATAATTACTTTTTTTTAAGTTGTGTTCTTAAAGTCTTTTGTGCTCACCAAGGCTGTCTTTATTTAATCAAAATACAGTGTAAACAGTAATATTGTGAAATATAAGCACAGTTCATATTTTTTATGGAAACAGTCATGCAATAGCATTCAAAAGTTTGGGATAATAATACTGTAAAAATCAAAATAATTCAGCAAGGATGCATTAATTTGATCAATGGGTACACAGTAAAGACATAATGTTACAAAAGATTTCTATTTCAAATAAATGAACTTTTGAACTATCTATTCACAAAGAATCCTGAAAAAATGTAGCATGTTTTCCACAAAAATATTAAGCAGGACAAACTGCTTTTAACATGGATAATAAAAAGAATCCTCATTAATAATTGAGCGATAATAATTGATAGTAATTGCAAAAAAATCAGCATCAGCATATTAGAATGATTTCTGAAGGATCATGCAACACTGAATTAATGGTTGCTGAAAATTCAGCGTTGCCATCACACATGAATATATTACATTTTAAAATATATTAAAATAAATGGAGAGCATAAGAGACTACTTTTAAAAACATTAAAAAATAGGAATGTTGAATTAAAATGTTTATGAATTTGACAGGGTTTTGTATATTTAAATTTTTTTGTATATTTTATTTAATATTTTTAAGTTTAGATTTTTTGTTTGTGTTTTTACTTTTTTAAAATCATAATTTATTGAAAATAATAATAATAAAATGTACTTTTAACTGTAAATTTAAAAAAAAAAAACTCTGAAATTGACATTTTTGATTCACTTTTTAAATGATAATATTGTTATCTATTATAACCATAGCTTACTAGCCTTCTGTTTCTTTTTCAGTCTCTTTCTCTGCACTTTCTCTCTCTCTTTTTCGTTCTTGCTATTTAGAATGCCTAATGTGCATGTGGCTGACAGTGAGCTTTCACACTCTGCTGTCAGAGTGAAGTGATAGGAGAGATGACAGACAGACAGACAGACAGATGCCCAGCGCTCCGCTCTCTTTTGGCATACAGAACAACCACACCACAGCAAACCGTTCAGAAAACGTTTTGTTTGCCTTTCCCTCCATTTGACCTATACACTATATTCCTAAAAAATAAGTGGTCTCCCGGACACCTTACCAATATGTGCTTGTTGAGCTTTAACAGAGAGTCAGTCCATCTTAACGACTATCATTTGATGTGATCAAATATGAATTAAGCTTCATCTCAAACTGTGGAGCTCGGTTGATTGAGATGATGGTTTAAGTTGCAGCACCTAACATTTATGTCCTTTCTGTTTTTCTCTCTAGTCATCCATCCCTCCTCCATCCTTTTCTCCTGAGTGACAGTCCGATGTTAATCCTCAGGGTCAGGGGGTGGCTCACCCCTCCTTGCTGTCGTTGTCCTTGGCCCTGTTTCTTAATTCATCCAGCACTCATTACACATGCCTCTGTGTGTCTCAGACAAGTGGCCATTTGAAACATGCTGCGGTGAGCACGCCTCGGTGCCCAGCGATAATTAACATCAGCTGGGGCAACACACATCTATACCCCCTTCTGAGAAATGCAGGTTGATGGACTTGACACAAGGAGTGATGATTTAACAGAAGCAGGGAGAGGTTAAAGGGTGGAGCTGAAGAATAAATAAGAATATAAGTTGATTGACCATGGAAGGTGGATGATGAAATATCATCTTTATGGCCCTGAATTGCTCCTGTCATCATCATAGAATAAGCATAAATCTGTTAGAACTTCCATAGACTAGCTCCATAGGTCGGAATGCTTCTCAGTATACAGTGTGAATGTGTTAGCCAGAGGTCACTGGTTGCCAGAATGCTCAACACTTAGCTCTTGCTTCCGTTTTCACAGTCAGGGCAGGTCACCTCTGGCTGCCCACCCATTTTTTCCAGGCTGTGAAAGATCTGCAACCTTTTTATCTTTCAGTTGCGCCGTCTATATTCAAGGTCAGCCTGTCGAGGTTGCTTTTTGAAAAGAGGAGGAATTTGAATTTCTGCTTTCATGTCGTAAATGGATCACTGTTGGGCTTTTTTTGTTGTTAAATATTCTCGCAAATCTTCCTGTCCAGCAGGCCATGTCGGTCAGATGTTAACTATGCAGCTCAAATAGATGAGGATTGGATCTAGTGCATTTAGGAGGAGACGCGTCACTTCTGGGCTGGAAAAATTACGGATGCAGCATGTTTTGCTGTGTAAAAATATGCATAAATGCTGGCATGTGATTGGCAGGGCTGGTTTGGGAGGAATTTACTTGGCTAGGACATATGTACCGTGGATATACATAAACATCTCACGTACAGTTTGTATTGTTGCACAAGGGTTTGAATCAGGAGTATATCAGAGCAAAAGAGGTTCAGTTTGCATCATATCTGCTGCGCTGCTCATGTTTTCTGCGATTATCTAAAATAATAACTATAGCACTTACCATTTAAAAAAAAGCTGTTATCATTTATTCACCCTCATTGCCATTTTTGAGTGAATGATTTCTTTTTCTCTTGAATCTCTTAATATTTTCAAAATAGCCCATATCGGCTTAATTTATTCCAAACTTCCTCTCTCACTTCTTCCTTTGATATCTTTTTAGTTTTGAGTTCTTTTGTCTTTATCATTTGCTTTTCTGCGGTGGATCTTTTCACAGCAGGAATGATAACAGACGAGCAGGATCTGGAGGCAGCACTCAATCCCGAGTCCAGAGGGTGGAGGAGATGCTGTGATGTGTCCGTGGTTGTGGTGGGCTCACGCTGAGCAGGGAGATTGAAGAGGGAGACTCCAGAGCACACTCTCCACGAGCAAGGGAGGAAAGAGGAAAGAGAGATCTGTGATGTGGTGAGATGAAGGAGAAGGAGGGATAGATGATGTGGTGCAGCGGGTGGGGACGCTCTCGTAAGCTGGATGATCACAGCCACACCGGCCCCCCTTGTCTGCAGCATCACTCCAAAACATCCCTAACAGATCAATCCATTACTTACTGAAACACACCATGGCCTGCCTGTGATTTTTGTCTGGCGGTCACGCGGAGAGAATGCATGTTGCTCTACAGTTTTCAAGGCAAGTAAATGTGAGCATAAAATGAGAGGTAATATTAAATCAACATGATGTGGAAAGGTAATCTCGTCTTTGGTTCTGTCTTAAATAAGTCAGATTTTGCTCATGTCCAGTTTGTTTTGCCGGGTCACGGCACCAGAAAATCAGCAGCATACAAAACAAATTAATGTAGCAAGGAAAAAAAATACACAGTAAGAAAACCCCTGACCTTGTGGACCACTGTTGTCCATAGCAACAACCGGATGAACCACATTTCAAGTTTTAATAACACAGCATACTATGGGAGAATTACAAGCAATTTTAGCTTTCAGACTTTCTTTTTTCTAATGGATGTTTCTTCAACTTCAGGCACATTTATGTCTCATGTTTTTTTCCCCCTGTCTCAGGATTATTTTTAAAACATTATTTTTTTCTTTTCCTTTTTGTTATATGAAAACTTACTTGGAATCGTTTTATATTCATGCAATTTGGCAGATTTTTTTTATTTAAATTGATGTACATTCCATTCAAAGTACACATTTTACCAGTTCTTGCTTTCCCTGGGAATCAAACCCAAGACCTTGCTAGCTCCATGCAAATATTTTTAATGTGCATCACTTTCTATCATGCTAAGAGTGTAAAAAATAATATTTAATTGTGTATTTGTGATACTTAACATGCTTGCAATGTACTTAGCTATATCAAGAGTCACTTATTTCAATCCAAAATGGTCAAATACCATTTGTATCTCTGTCATTTTTACCACTGAATGCTGTTAAACACATCATTAGAGTTTTTTTTAGAAAAAAAAATACAGAATCATCCTGTAATGCATGTATATTTATACTGTCTAACATTTTTAGTAACTGTGAATAACATATTTTAAGAGAGTTTATTTTCAATGGTCCAATGACACAAAAGTGCCCGTAATTGAAGAAATATCCTACTAACAACAAACTTAATTTATTCATTATCTATATGAATAGCTGAGTCCTTTGTATTTAACCCCGAAACCCAGGGATAGAATGGCACAATCATTTCCTAACATAAATTTTGAGCTACAGAAACATATTTGTCTGTCCTCCTCAATGACCTTCTCTCATCAAAAACATGGCAAGAGAGGGAGGGATTGAGAGAATAAGCGCATGTAAAAAGCAGTACATTTCTCTCTCTTCTCCACACTGGCCTTGGGCTGTCTCTTCTGTTTGCAGAAGGTCTTGAGCTCGATGAAAAGACCCATTGGCAAATACACCGGCATGCTCCCAGAAGTGCTTGCGTGTCTCTTTTGTGTGTGTGTGTGTGTGTGTGTGTGTGTGTGTCTTTGTATGTTTGAGTGCATGTTTGCATCTCTGTGTTTGTGTGTGTGCACTACGCCACACGCCGCCGCAGCCTTGTAGCCTCCGCATCAGCCTTCAGGAATGGGATCCTACACGCATTCGCAATACTTTCTCTTTTCTTCCTTTCAAACAAGTAGCAGACTGCTTTAATAAAGACATGTGAATCAGCTCTGAACTAAGATCTGGCTCCACAGTACTGCAATATATTACATATCCCAGAGCGGTCTCCTGCCTTGCTGAAACAAACTGCTTAATCCACTGGATGGTTTCCTGGTCTGCCCAAACTGTTTACACTGGTCTTGTTTGATGGTTTTATAGTCGTTTTCTAATTCAGAGCCTTGTCTTTAAAATGTATCTTATTTATATAGCTGTTCTCCTCGCCATTTTCCATCTTTCTAAACCAGAATTCGCCCTGTCACACTCCATCTCTCTGCCTGCACCTCTGTACTCAGGTTCAGATTTGTCTTTATATGTTACAAAAGAGCACACAGAATGCCTGTCATTTGAAAGGTTACCTGGCTAATAGAATTGCCCCATATACAGGGACTGGTATACTAGGACAGATTGAGCTTGTCTCCTTGAAAGTGTGTTAAGAATATTTCTAGTCCGTCTGTTTAAACGTTTGAGTTTAATGTGTGAATTTCAGGCAGCAAGGTGCAGAGGGAAAAGATGTAAGACAAGCAACATTGTGAGTATTTGCCCAGCCTTTTTAAAAAGTCATGAAGTCCTGAACTGAATTATCCATTATTTAAGCACTGGTCCAAATGGCTTCTTGTCCCTATGCACAGATTTTCTCCTCCTAAGAAAAAAAAAAAAAACGTAATACCTCTGGTACACCGCAGTCTAGTGGGAAATGACCTGTGTCATATGTCTCCTATAGGCTGTCAGTACAGAGCATAGTGATTATAGCCCCTGAGATGCCTATGATAAGTGTTTTTCATTTATGTGGTCGGGATATTGATTGTGGAAAATTAGGTCATGTTGTTGGTGAAATTGGTTATGAGAAAATAAGAGAGAGACATGCAGAATATATTGTAAAATAGAATATGGTCATTATTGCTAAGCAGCAGCTGGTTGATAACCAATTATAAATTCAGTAGTACATATTTTAGTTAATTTAATTTCTGAAAACTCCAGCTGCTTACAGCATGAGAGCCACAGGGAGAAAGTTTGATTGGTAATCAAAAAAATTACAGAAGGTTATTTGCAATAGTCTAAGTCAAGAGAAGTGCAGATTATAAATACAGTTCACTTGAAACCAGCAAATATAGATAAAAATCGTTCAGTGTAAATTAAAAATGAAATATTTTACTGTATTTTCTTTGTAGTTTCAGGCTGCTTAGAGTATCAGGTTGTTCGCATAGCAACATGCTGACGCCAAACTCTATTGCTGTGTAAGGAGTGCTATTTGTATACAGATTTGCTACACTGTCTCCTGATTTACACCCTGCCATTATTTCTTGTTGTGTTTCTCTTGTCCCTAAAAGGCCAAGAAATACAATAAAACCAAAATTAAAGAGGTTCCTGGAGAATTTTATAATTGGAAAAGTCCAGAGAGCTTAAAATATTGTGTCCTATATACACCCAACAACATACTGTTATATAACATATTGTTCTATTTCCTGCCACATATGATAAAGTGTTCTGGTATGTAACACTTGGAAAAAAAAGTAGTCAAATTCTTTTGGCTTTTTAATAGGCACACAATGTCGCACAGTTTAGACACGTTCACCCACTTCCGTTCCTTCTCTTCCATCAGTACAAACACACTTTTACACCTGCCGAGTAAACGCACACAGGAGTTGGACTCACACATGCAGTCTCTTGCTTTCACATGAGAGTGTGAGAAGCGTCACCATCCGTTTTTCGCACCCTTGTCCTCACACCCCTGTTCAAGGTGTGTTGCAAGTCTTCAGGTGCATATCTGATTTGGGGAGGGGACAATCTTATAAAACATCTAGTTGAATTTGCTTAAGATCTTTTTGCAAAAAAACACTACGAACAGTGATAGATTATCATCAATTGTATCAGTTTTCCATAAACTCTTATGTTTTATTGTTTTAAAACATATCTGATTGTACATATTTGACACTTGAAACAAAATCTTTTGATTTTATGAAATGTTCACATTATCAAATGTCAATTATGATTAGTAATATGAGTGTGATGTGAGAGAGAGAGATTTGTGAAGATTAGAGATAAACTGAGGGGTAAACTGTGGGCTGCGTTTTACAGCTTTAAAATAAAGTGTGAGCGCATTCACCATCTTTCCCTCCAAATCACACACTGACGCTTCCAGGAACACGGAATCATGTAACACAAAAGACTTTAATTTTTCTATTTTAATTCATCGCTCTTCGTGTTTACCTCCACTTTCGGTTCAAGGTGAGATTGAGTTGCTATGGTTGCACTGCTGAGATCACTCCACCTCTTTCAGTATTTCAATAATGTTTTCTTTTACTTTTCTACTCGTTTCAAGGGCATTTTTGTAAGAGTGGTATGAGGAAGCGAATGCATCTTGCTTCTACTGCTCGGAGAGTGTTTGAACAGAAATACTTGTTTTGTCTTGGAGAGGAAGAGAGGAGGAGGTGATGGAGGGGGGGTCGCGTTCTCTTCTCTGTTGACAGAGTTCATGTTTGTTGTGTGTATGAGTGGATGTATAAGTGAGTGGATGAAAAGGTGTCTGTATCTATATATCTTCATATACTATGATGCATCCTTTCAAACTAAATCACAATCTTTAGCCTTTGCACTTTCCATTCCTTGACTCAAATACATCCGGATGTCAATGTCAGTGGGATGTATTGGTATGTGAACTCTTTCGAATGCTTTGACAGTTGGCATTTAGCTTGCCTTGCTTGTAAAGAGACTTTGTGTCTCTTCAAAGGAATAGTTAGCCCAAAAATGACCTCATTCCAAATGAAAAAAGTCATTCCAAACCTTTATGACTGTTTTTTTCTGTTGAAAAAAAAAATGTATTTTGAGATTTTGATCTTCATTTTGATCTTTTAGGACAGTTCATAGTGATCTGTTAAAACACTATTTCAAGTCTTCTAAATCTAAACGATTGCTTTGTGTGAGGAACAGATGAAAATTTAAGTCTGTATTCCATCCCCTCCATTGAGCTGGAAACTTGAGAAAAGCTGCAATTACATCTCTGATTCTGGGTTGAACTACAATTCCTCAATGAATCATTCCAACAAATTTGTTAAAAGAAAACGTGTACAATTTGTTAAAAGTACAGTCTCAAAAGAACATTTCTTACACTAATACAATTCACAAATTTAGCAGCCCGATTTAGTAATCTGAATGTAGTGGTTCTTGAATTGCCAGCTCACCGGAGGAGAAAATTATCATTGAATAATGACTTAAATTTCATTTCCTCACACAAACTTGAAAAGTGATGGGTAAACTGTGGCCTGTATTTTACAGGTTTAAAATAAAGTAAGCATAATCACACACCGAAGCATCACGCAAACCTGTCATATGGTTTCAAAAGATTTGGAATATAGAGCAAAAGTTGAATGGACCTCTTTTATAATATTTAATGTGTTTTTTGTTTTTGTAATTTTTGAAACATTTTATGGAAAGCTTCATGACAATTCTTCAGTAATGCAAATGGAAATGCATGAAAAAACAGTAAGCAGGAACAACACAACAGTAAGTTCAAACTTTAGATGAACTGTTCCTTTAATTATCCATCAGTAGCTGTAGTGTCTTTGGCTCAGAACTTGCTTGAGGTAGAATATGTTGTAAATGAGCTTGGCAACAGCAGATTTTTGGCAAATTAAAGCATATATTCTACTCCGAATCAATTCTGACTGACTGTCTGGGCATGAACTAAACTGATGGACTGGGTCTTTGCTGGCATTGAATGGACTGTTGGTCAGTTGTGTGGGCAGTAGTGTGTAGACTCCCACCAGGCCAGAGATTAATGCTGCTCGTTTTCTCTCCAGAGGAGATTAATGAGCAAACCTCAAACTGTTTGAATCAGAGAGCCAGAGCTCCGCTGAGATGTACACACTCTAGACACACATCTGCTATCTGACATTTGCCCTTTCTCCTTCCTGCTCTCTAAAACTTTCTTTCTGACATACTATAGGTGCATGTTGTAGCTTGAATGTATGTTCTTTAAAACAGAGTTGATTTCTTGCCATGCTTTAGTTTTCAGCACAAAATGATTGGTGTTGCTTTTATAATAAATTCGCTGCCTCGTGTTGGTCTAACTTTTCATGTTCTGCTTGCTATTAATTTGGTTCTAATGGAACTGTGCTGCCAGTGCACACTGTGTATTTATGGGCAATTTCAATTGTTCACTGTCTGATATTTTTCAATTACGTTTTGATGTTTATTTCTCTGTTATACTCTCTCTATCAAGGTATCAAGAAGTTCCTCTCCAAACGCTTGAAAATTAATGGAGTGTGCACTGAACTGATTTAATCTAACATGGTCCTATTATATGACCGAAGTCATAAGGTCCTGGATATGTTTTCATTGGTTGGGGGGCATATCTGACTGTGAGAGTGTGGTATGTGTGAATCACAGATTTCTAAGCATTTTAATGGACTAATGACTCAGGTGTGTGTATGTCCAGGCAGACTGACCTGAGCGATGCTGAGCAGCTGAGACTCACCTCTCGCCTCCTGCTGATTCAGCCCGTTCCTGGAGGAAATGCCTGCCTAGTCGTGACCTTAAGCAACGCTCCGGAGTGACACCTTAGGTCTGTGCATGGACAGCTAAACTTTAGGATATTTGGCAGCATTGTTGTCGTTTGGCTGCTAGATCTGTGTAATGAGTCATGTTATGTTATGAGTTTCAAGCTCATCTTCAGGGTTTGCTCTCTCTCCCCATTCGACCTCCAGATCACCTAGATCATTAGAGAGAACGAGGGAATTTAGTAAAAGTTTTAAGAAGCCAGTACAGAGTTCAGAGACACTAAATCAATCATTTGGACCAGGGTTGTGTGCCATTCAGAACTGAAGAATACCTTTTGAATTCCAATTCAATTCCTGAATGTGAATTGAATTTGAATTGAGGTGGCAAACAGAATGCCAAATTGTATTTTAAGTAAGAACAGTTGATGTGAAATGTTATACATGTCATCATGCATAATTTCATTATGAATGCATTTCAAGAAACATTCAAGTTAAATGTATTATTATTAATAATAAGAAGAACAAGAGTTTTAAATATCTAATTATATGACATATAATTAAAATGTATATTTATTTAATGCAAATTTACATTGCTAATTGTATATTTAAAAAATTATACATATTTATTTTTTTTCAGAATCATTTGCAATGGGACTTTTTAACAGATATATAATGTAATTCTGTTTCAAACTATATATATTTTCATTTTCATTTATTTTATTTTTATATTATATTTTATTTTATTTCATGTTGTAAAAACACATTATTTCCCAAAATTCTTCAGTTATGCCAAAGTGGAGCCAAATGACATGAAGCTCTCAATGAAGTTCGTTCATTTCCTGTTTGCTATTTTTCTTGATATGTATCTCTTTTTTTCTTTGCGATAGCAATTTAGTAAATTCTTCTTCCTGTCATTCCATTTCAAATTCTAATTCTTCTATTTCAATGTCAGAACTAGCTTCACTTTGGGATGTTGCCATTTCAAATCAAATTCCAACTCATGAACTGAAAGGCAGACATTAAATTTCAGAAACTGTGCCCAAACCTGATTTGGACAGAAAAGGACAGGCTGTTTTTAGAACATTTACAAATTGTTCTCTATTATCTGCGCGTTCGCCATAGGTACAGCAAACTTCTGTGAAGAGATCGACAGCTAGAGCATGATTGTAGAGTGGTGGAGAGAGGACTCTGAATTCCCCAAGCTGACGATGTAATAATCCAGCTAACAGGTAAAGGCTGGAGTCTGAGACAGTGTCACACTTCCACACAGACACACACTCACACACCATTTCATGTTATTAAAGGTGTCACCACGCTCCCTCAGAATTAGGTTGTCAATCATAGTGGCCGTCGTCCACGGAGAGAAAAAGATAGAGATGAGTCCATCCTCTACCCTCCATCCACTCTGCCTTTGTCTTCCCACCGTTCAACGTCAGTCTCAATCTATCTGCCGCCTTTACATTTCTCTCTTTAAATAGAAAAGAGACAGCGCGCACCCCCACCCCTGCCTCCTTTCCTCTCATCTTCTTCCCTTCATCCCTTTCTAACCTGCCAAAATATCACAATGCATTTTTATTCTTTTTTGTTTTACTTGCTGTGTCATTGATCAATGCGGCCAAAATGCCAGACCTCCATCACCGCAACAGAGTGTGATAGTGGAGCTTTGCTGCGGCCCACTGGAGCTGATCTGTTTTATCTCAGCCTCTTGGGCAAAATGTCACTCCAGGAGAGAGAGGCTAAACCAACATATGTCAGCCGCCCTGTCATCCCTGCTTGGGCCACGGACGAAGGGGGAGGAGGGCTCGCTTTTGACGAGCTGCTTGGTCACAGCTGAACGGTATCTGATGGAGCCACGGGGCAGAATCGGGGTGAACGGAGGTGGTAGTTAGAGAGTACGAGGGTGGATGGGGGCTTGTGTGGAGTCACCGTGTTTGGTGGT